>JAXQQM020073196.1:0-253037 GCA_034641835.2 Pinus albicaulis
AAAAGAGAAGAAAAGAGATATCAACGCCTTAGAAATAAGCCACTTCGAGGGGGCAACCTCCAATACATTACATGAATGAACAATTCTTGGATGATACAATTTACAAAACCTCCTTTCTATATATAGGAGTCCATGGGGCCATAATGTAATCCTGGTGGGCCACAATGTAATCCTAGCCGACCTAACAATAATAATTTAAGGGCACAATAATAACAAAATGGGGGTTACAAGGGTACAATAATAACGATAAGGGGTTTACACTAACAATAATAAGGGGCTATACTAGTGATATAGGGACCTAACATGCCCCTCTCCTTCAAAAAAGTGTTGTCCTCAACACTTGAGTAGCTCTGGGTGCTTCCGTATAAAATTCTCATCCTCCCATGTAGAATCTTCAGTGGGTAAGTTCTTCCACTTGATGAGATACTCTGAAATTGATCGATTCCGTAGCTGTCGAGTTCTTGTTTCCGTGACTGCTTCAGGTTCCAATATGAATTTTCCTTCCTCATCAAGTTCTGGCAATATTGTTTGAACTGGAAGATTTTCACCTATAACCTTTTTTAAGCATGAAACATGGAAAACTGGATGTACTCGCGAAGAAGCGGGAAGCTCCAATTTGTATGCCATAGAACCAATCTTTTGCAACACCTTGTAAGGACCATAGTACTTTGGTGATAATTTATTATCCTTCTTAGCTTACTTGAGGGACATTTGTTTGTATGGTTGTAGCCGTAAAAATACCCAATCTCCTACATCAAAACTTCTCTCACTGCGATGTTGATATGCCTATTGTTTCATTCGATTTTGTGCCAAATTCAGGTTATCCTTTAAGAGTTGGAGAACTTCTTGCTGATGCTCGATGTGATCTTCCACTGCTTGAACCTTCGAATTTCCTCTTAAATATGATGTGATGGATGGTGGATGATATCCATAAAGTGCCATAAATGGGGTCATTTTTGCTGCAGTATGGAAGGAAGTGTTATACCACCATTCGGCGAGAGGTAACCACTTGACCCATTGTGTTTGTTTATCAGATACAAAACAACGAAGATATCCTTCCAAACATTTATTTACTATCTCAGTTTGACCATCGGATTGAGGATGATAAGATGAGCTATGAGCTAATTGAGTACCCAAACAAGAAAATAACTCTGTCCAAAAATTTCCAGTAAAAATGGGATCTCTGTCACTCACAATAACCCTTGGGTTTCCATGTAGCTTTTGAATTGTGTCCATAAATGTAGTAGCAGCTGCACTTGCTTTAAATGGATGAGATAATGCACAAAAGTGTGCATACTTGGTAAGTCTATCAACTACCACCATGATGACACTCTTTCCTTCGGACTTAGGTAAACCTGTGATAAAATCCATTGAAATCTCCTCCCAACGTTGACTTGGAATGGATCAAGGTTGTAGAAGTCCTGGGGTCTTAATTGTTTCCACTTTATTCTGCTGGCAAACCAAACATTCCGCCACAAACTTTCGAATATCAGATTTAAGGCCATCCCAAAAAAATTCTTTCTTCACCCTGTGGTAAGTTTTAAAAATCCTGAGTGTCCTCCTAAAGGAGAAGTGTGCAATTCCAGAAGAATATTTTGTTTTAGTTGGGAATTCTTACAAAGATATAAGCGATCTTTGTACCATAAGGAATCATTTTTCCAACTAAATGTATCGGATGTACTAGGATCTTGTTGCAACTTTTGAATGAATGTCCATACATATTTTTCCTTCTTCCATTCATCTCTTGCTTCGGTTATCCAATCTGGTTGGATAATAGAAATGGCACAAAGCAATGCTTCCACCTCTTCATTCTTTCTTGAGAGTGCATCTGCAACAACATTAAGCTTTCCTTTTTTGTAGATTATTTCCAAGTCATAACCCAACATCTTTTTGACCCATTTTTGCTGCTCTTCTGAAGATAGTCTTTGTTCCAAAAAGTGTTTAAGACTATCATGATCAGTTTTTACCTTGAAGTGTCTTCCCATTAGGTAAGTTCTCCATTTCTTTAGTGCATGCGGTATTGCTAACATTTCCTTCTCATAAATAGGTTTCTGTAAATACTTTCCTTTGATTGGACGACTTTCAAAAGCAATGGGTCTTCCTTCCTGCATTAAAACGACACCAATTCCATTTCCTGAGGCATCACATTCCACAATAAAGGTTTTTGTGAAGTCTGGCGTAGCTAAGACCGGTGCTAGGCACATTGCCTCTTTAAGATGTTCAAAGGCCTTAGTTGCTTCAGGAGTCCATGAAAATGCATCTTTCTTAAATAATGTTGTTAGAGGTGCTGCTATTCTCCCATAATTCTTAACAAACTTGCGATAATACCCTGTTAACCCGAGAAATCCTCGCAACTGCTTTATGGTTGTGGGGATTTTCCATTCCTTAATAGCTTTAATTTTGTTAGGGTCTACCTTAACACCCTCGTGAGATACAATATGACCCAGTAATTCCACCTCTTGTACTCCAAAGAAACATTTGGATGTTTTTGCATATAATTGTTTCTCCTGCAATAGTTTGAGCACCCTGTCAACATGTTCAACATGATCCTTCCAAGACCTGTTGTAGATTAGTATATCATCAAAAAATATTAGCACAAATTTTCTAAGGAAGGGTTTGAAAATGGAATTCATCTACCCTTGAAATGTAGAAGGTGCATTGGTAAGGCCAAAAGGCATGACCAAAATTCATAATGACCCTGATGAGTTTGAAATGTTGTTTTTGGAATATCTTCAGTCTTCATTCTAATTTGATGATATCCTGAACGAAGATCCAACTTGGTAAAATAAATTGCTCCATGTAATTCATCCAATAATTCATCAATCACAGGAATGGGAAATTTATCTTTAATGGTGAGCTTATTGAGCTCCCTATAATCTGGACACATTCGCCATGATCCATCCTTCTTGCGTACCAATACTACAGGAGCAGAGAAAGAACTTTGACTGGGTTGAATTATACCCGCCTCTAACATTTCTGCAATCATACGTTCAATTTCGCTCTTTTGGAAGTAAGGATATCTATAAGGCCTGATGTTTGGAGGAACACTCCCTGGAATCAAATGAATAGCATGATCATGATCACGAATAGGTGGGAGTCCTTTGGGAGTTTCAAACACCTTGGAATGATTGTCCAAGACTTGTTGGAGATCTGCAGAAATAGATGATTTTGATGTTGGAACTTCTAGTGATCATAATTGTGCAATTACGCCTCGTTGTTCTTTCTTTAGAAGCTTTGTCATGACATTAGAGCTTATTATCCTTCCTGGCTTCCCTGCAATACCTCATAATTCAACTTCCTTTCCTTCTGAAAAAAATTTCAAGAAAAGTTCTTGAAAATTAAAAGCTACCGTCCCCAAAGATTGTAACCATTGTACTCCTAGTACAACATCAGCACCTCCCATAGGAATGGAAAGCATTGGACTAGTCAATACATATTCCCCCATGGTTAACTTGATATTATGGCATTTCCCAGAGAAATTTATAGTTCCTCCATTTGCAACCATCACTTGGCATTCTGGTGCTGGGTATAGGAAACAATTTAATTCCTTGGCTACCTTACAATGAATAAAATTATGGGTGCTACCTGAATCAATCAACACTATTACCTTTTTCTTCTTGATCTGTCCTACTATCTTGAGAGTTTGAGGAGTGGTAATTCCTGCCAGTGCATTACATGATATGGTTGGATTCATTTCTTCCTCTTCTATGGCTGGTTCCTGGTGTATATCCTCTTCTTTTTCATTTTCTTCTTCTTCTTCACAATCTATGTAAAATAATTTCTTTTCGGCACACTTATGACCTTTAGTGTATTTGCTATCACAACTGTAGCAAAGCCCTTTTGCTCTTTTTTCTTCCAATTGTTGTGGTGTCAACCTTGTAGGTTGTGGAAATTTAGGCGTAGAAACACTTCCTTCTTTATAGAAGTGAGTGGTAGGCTTCCTTGTCTCCATA
Organism: Pinus albicaulis; assembly: GCA_034641835.2. Lineage (NCBI taxonomy): Eukaryota > Viridiplantae > Streptophyta > Pinopsida > Pinales > Pinaceae > Pinus > Pinus albicaulis. Next base: position 3,954 of record JAXQQM020073196.1, read on the forward strand.
ATTTTACATTCAATTTTTCTTGCCAACCTGAATGCCTTCTCCAATGAATCAGGTTCCAAAACGCGAACTTCATGTTGGATGTTATCCTTTAAAGTGCCTATGAAGAGATCAATCTTGTGCTCCTCTGGAATATTAGTTACCCTTATATTCAATTTTTGGAAGTCCTCAATGTGCTGCCCCACTAAACCCTTTTGTTTGAGATTTATCAATTGGCTAAAGAAGGTGTTGCTCTTTGTATCCTCATAATGTGCTATCATTTCCTCCATAAAAATTGACCAAGTGACAATTTTTTTATGGGAGCAAAGCCATCGATACCATACAAATGTTTTTTGTTCTAAATGTAAAGTTGCAATGCGTACCTTTTGTGTGTTTTGCACGTTATGGAGATCAAAATATTGCTCCATCTGTAGTATCCATGTTACAGGATCCTTTCCATCAAACTTCCTCATATCCATCTTTGGAATATGGTGGTTCTTCCCGCTAACATTAGAGTTTATGAAATCACGATTAACATTTATTTTTCTCATCATGAGGTTCTTCTACTATTTTTTCACCATTAGGAAACATTTCTTGTATCAACTTTGTCAAACCTTCCATGTCTGATTTAGAACATTCTTCATGTTTTCCATTTTCTCATCGATCTTAGCTTCCATGTCATCCATATTAGATTCCATGCCAGCCTCCATGCCATCAATCTTAGATTCCATGCCATCTATCTTAGATTCCACGCCTTTCTTCAAAAGTTCCATGTCATTTTTTTTTGCTCTTTGCGAGAGCGAAATTTGTTGCACTTGCTCTTGTAATTTTGATATGTCATTTTGCCATTCTTCATCTTCATGAGTCATAGTAGAGCTTTCCAAAGGCTTAATGGGTGTTGAATTATTTTTAAGGGCCATTTTATAATCCAATACTGATATCTATTCTACAATATGCCCTTGCAATCAATTCAACTTGATTCTTGAAAGAAGACTTATGCAATTCGGAAAAAAAAAAAATACACACCTTTTACTTGCTTTTGAGGAGATCGATATTGAAATTGTATTATCTCTGTGATTGTGGCTCTTCAATATCTGAAATTCAGCACTGAAGTATCCCTCTAAATTCTGTTTTGAATGCCACAGGTCTGACTTGATTTGGATTCTCCAAGACAAATTTATGTCCAATCTCCCACAATGACCTAATTATGGACTGGTTCAGTATAGCAAACTTGTACGACTTTCCACGTGTCACTGTTTCATCCTTCGCCTCTGAAATTGATAACCAAGAAACGGCGGTCCGTGTACTTGCGACCACTTTTTACGGCACTCCAATCTGATGCTCAGAGAGAGAGTTATTGAAATTTTCCCACGATCACCTTTTTGAGATGAAATTCAGGAGCCTGAAAATGCACTACCTTCCACAGATCACATCTCCAAAAATATTGCGAACCAAGCTCTGAAATTTTTTGATGAGTTTCCTTAGGATTTTAGCTTCGCACCATAAACATTTCAGATTCTGGACATCAGTAGAAAAAAATTTATAGCGCAAATTCCACGATGACCTGTTTAGGAGCCTGAAAAAAGACCTAACTTCCACAGATCATATCTCTAAAAATATTGTGAACCAAGACCTGAAATTTTTAGACAATCTTCCTCAGGATTTCGGCTTCGCACCCTAAAAATTTCAACTTATGAAACTTCGTATAAAAAAAGTTATAGCAAAAATTCCACGATGACCTGTTTGGAGCAGTGAAACCCTAGAATCCAAAGCTCTGATACCAAATGTTGGGAAACCAGCTCCAAAAAGAGAAGAAAAGAGATATCAACGCCTTAGAAATAAATACTGAGGGGGCAACCTCCAATACATTACATGAATGAAAAAATTTCGGATGATATAATTACAAAAACCTCTTTTCTATATAGAGTCTATGGGGCCATAATGGTAATTCCAGTGGCCATCAACCTATTACATTTAAACACCATCGATACCGTACAAAATAAATAATAACAAATAAAAGGTATATACAATACAATAATACAAGTTTTACACTAATGTTAACAGACTATACTAGTGATATAGGCACCTAACTCCCTCTAATCCTAAAGATCATAGGGTTGATCTTATCCATTAAGCTAGAGGTTTTTTATATACTTTATATTGAAACCTTCAAACGAATAAGTGTGTTAAGCCTGAAGCGAGATTGCATTATTTTTGAATTTGTACAAGACTTGTATACTCTATTTTATGGATATATTTTGAAAGTGTGATTGAGAATCTATTATCTTAAGCTGATAAAATTATCGTGTTGAAGTGTCAGTACCTTCGGGTGTGATTATAACTTTGTAGGTTTCTCCTTCTAGACTAGCAAGGGGCCACTATTCTAGTGAAGAAGCTTTGTATCCTCTTATATGATTTATTTATTTTTGGTTTGATGAGATCTCATTGAATAAAATGGTTCAGGTATTTCTTGTAGCCATGATTTGATTTCATTATTAATGTTATTTGTTGAATGGTTAATGATCTCTGCATATGGTATATGTTAAATAGTTATCATTCAAGGATTGAGATGACTTCTTTTAAACAATACAAACTCTATCGAGCTCCAAACAAATTGCAGTATTGTTGAGGTAGTTTCGAACTATTAATTTTCTTTGAATTGAATGCATAATGAGTTTTTGTCATTCGTGGAAGTATTATTGAATTACTAATCGAACTCATGAAGTTGTAATTGCAAGTAACTCGTTGTTAAAAGTCTGAACTCGTATTGTAACATATTTCAACACTATTGTGGTGTCAATGATGGAAATCTTGTTTAATATATATATATATATATATTGGGTATAACATTGTTTAGGGATAGGGTATAAATTCCTTTCCTTTCCTATGCATTATTCCACACTGTCAATATAAATTGTACCCCTTTTGGAAGCCTTAAAACATACCAGTAACATATTAGCCCACGAGTATGGTGAAATTTCCATCTACAACAATATTTACATGAGCTCTTGCACTCTCACATTATTACAAAATTTATGTTTTAGTTTCAGCGGTATTTACTCATTGACGGAGTTGATCCAATTGTATTAGGTTTTAAGACCTAAGGTTGTCTTTCTCCATAAACTGACAGGATTGTTTACTCAGAATGATTGGAATGTGTTGTACATTGAGAATTTTTAAAGATCACTACACAGAAATCCTTTCATAAAAATTATCTATAGTCCTATTCCATTTTTTGGTGGTTGTATTGATTATTGTATTTACAACAGTGATATGAAGTTGTTAATTGTTGACTTAAACCTATATCAGAACTTGTTCCATTCATTTTTATCCCAGTGTTGGGTGCAAACTCAAAGCAAGTTCCTTTATCCATGAGCATTAAGGTTTACCTTGTAGTTTAGGGCTATGTCATCACAACTGCAATTAGGGTTGCAAAATTAATACATGAGCTAGGATTGCATTGCTACTACATAAATTAAGGTTGCAGAATTAGGTTTTTTGTATATTAATTAGGGTTTTGTGGTTGGTGCATGAATTAGGGTTTGCATAAATTAGGGAAACTCAAGTGTAGAATGGGGTTTGTGTTATTTGAAAGGGTTCTTTGAATAGTGTGTCATAATTATTCCCTCATTTTGAAAGCTTTATGTGTTTTGGGTTACTTGGGAGCAACTTGAAAAATGCATCCAAGAACTCTTGTTCTCTCAAAGGAATTGTCCATCCACCATACAACCACACTTGACTAGTGTTGGAAGGCTTATTGTTGGGTCAATTTACTGTTGTAAACTAACGCAAGTATTTATTATCAATCCAGGTTAGTGGAACTTAGAAGCATCCCCAAAGTATACGGGTTTCAGTTGTGATCAATTCAGAAGATGGTTTATTGATGATTAGGGAAATGCATATAACAAATATAAATCCAACTTAAACAATTTCTAAATTCAGTTGTGTAATTAGAAGCAGAAGAATATCCTAACTTAAGAGATTTGTTTGTCCTTCTCTTAACAAGATTACCACATGAATTAGAAATCAAAAACTTAACTAAACAATAGATTAAGATACATGAAGTAATAATTGAAGAGGCTCTTCACTGAAGAGGTTATGATTGTCCTTCATCATATATTCATTTATCAGCAATGTTATTGTTAAAACAGGAAATCAGAAAAAGCAGGAAAGATGAATCTTAGTTTTTAGTCTCTTAATCAGATATAAGAAGTATTTAACTTTAAATATTGGTTTGTCTCTTCGTATGCAAAATAGAAACAAGATTAAGATCCATCAGCAATCAAAGCATGTAAAGGCATGTAAAGATGAATTCTAACTAAAAATCGTGATTAGATAGAAATAATGTTTAACTTTAAACACTTGTTTGTCCTTTCATATGAAGGTTAAGAATGATCATTAGATTCATAAATACTTGAAAATAATTAGCATAAAAAAATTAAACATAAGAAAGCTAATTCAAAAATTGCAGCTACGAAATAAACTAAGAAGTGCACTTAGCTCGGTGTGGGGTCCCTCCACTCTTGCCTCGCACACTGAAGGTAAATTCAGCTACTTAAGACTTCAATCAATAAACCGGCATCTAACATCGTCAAATATGATAGAACATATCTTCAATTATGTCTCCAAGTCTCAAAAATAATAACAATAAGTCATAAAAGTTCCATATCAAAGCCTTCAAAGTTTGAGGCTTAAATAGATAAAATATCTAACAAAATCATCTAAAATAGCTCAAGTAGTCATAACTATCCTTATCCTATCATATCAAGTCGAATTCATCTATCAAATCCATCATAATCTAGAAAATCCCACAAAATAAGAGTTTTGATCTAGTTTCTAGGGATCCTCCACAAATACTAGTCCTGTTTGACTGCCTTTGACCAGGCCTATTAAAGCTTGGTCTGACTGTGCCAATAGGTGTACTCTTATTCTTAGTTCCCGGGCCTTCTATAAATGTATCCATCTCAAGCCAAAGTGTCCTACACATATGCAAACCATAATGCTATTACGGGAATTTCTGTTGTTGTCCAAAAATGCACTTAAATTTCAATTTTTACAAAAACATCTAATAATTGAAAAACATAACTTAAATGCCTGTATCTGCATATTTGGGTCAATATAAGGTGGATATGATGGTAAATATATGGATAATATGGAAAAATAAGGTGTATTTTCTAAATAAAAAGAAATAAAAAACGAGGGCCAACACTTATAGTGGGATCGACCAGAGAAAGAATTTGGGTTTTACAAGGGAATAGTGAAGTAGTTAAGAACTCCAACAAGTGATGTTGTTGCATGAGGAATAGATTCTCTACTAAGTGAAACTAATAATGAACCTCCTGCTTACATTAATTTATGAATCACTTTTGTTGCTTTGATCCTTTTCAGGTCTGATATAGCATTCATGTTACACTGAAGTGACTTGGTGATTACCCCTTGTTATGTTTCACTCCTTATTTCATTTCAAGCCTGTTTTTTTGTTGAATTGTGATTTGATTTTAGTTTCTAGTTAATTTGAAAAGCTTTTTTTAGGTTTTTATATTCGTTTTTGTTTCCTACACAAATTGTGCACACAGTTCACAACTTTACGACCCAAATTAACAATTATGGTATCTTAATCACTATTCATTTTACCCAACACTAACAAACCAAGTTGGAAAGATAATTGATATTTTTCATTATTACAATACAAGGTGATAGGTTAATTATCAAAAGGGAATCTAGTTCACAAGTACATCATTGTCAACTGAGGGTTTTTATTAATGTGATTTCTTACACAAAGTATCTGTAGGTATCAAGAATTAGTTAAGAGATGAATGATAACATGTTGGTTATAGACTAACTCCAATTATTTAAATCATTTACAAAAAATAGAGCTAAATTAAAGTACAAAAAGGCAAGAAGCATAATTCTAAACCATTGAATCCATTGTGGTATATGGCTTGAAGATCAATAACAAGTAATTACACTCAACCTTTTGTAGCAATAAACCATGAAATATTTGGTAGCAAATATTTCACATTCAATCAATTTGTAACATTCAACTTATGAATAATGAATTCTTAAACTATAAAATAGTACTAGAAACCAATTCATAAGCAGTAAATAACACATTATTTGTCCCCTTAGAGCGGGGCCTTCCTCTACAAAGAAAGGTGTTGGAAATAATTTAGGAGCATCAAAGATACTTTGATAGTGATTAATAGGGTTTTTGTACTATTTCATTTCACTCCTTTTAATGAATATGGTGTAAGCAATTTTGTTCTTGGATTTGGCAAGGCAATCAACAAGCCAAGCTCAAACACCCAATTCAAAAACAAAGTTTGCAAAGAAGTACTTTTTTTCTTATTTCACAATTTGCATCCATGTTGATGAAATGAATAAACCATAGGCCCATTTTTTATGGATCACCTAGTATCAAAGTAGGTTCATCAAAGATATTGAAGCAACTATCATGGGAAAAGCATCAAAGAGGGGAAAATGGAAGAGTTGAGAGACTTCAATAAGAATATCTAAAGAGAAATTTGATATTGGAGATAGAACACAAATGGTATGGAAAAATAAATTTCTAATTACCAAGACTCCTTCACCACCATGAGGTTAGAATTAGATGAGATTATATTTCACTTCTTACAATTGGGGGAGAAATTCACTTAGGTAGATATTTGGCAAGATAAGAGGTTCATCGAAGTCACTATTCAATTATACCATGGTTTCTTAGTAAATAAATAGGTTTTGAAGAGGCTACAAGAATCTCTCCAATAGACCAAGCATGCCCCTTCTATTTCCATAATGGAATTTATCACTGTCATGGAGTTAAACATGATTAAATCACCTTCTGATATCCTTCCTCAAATTAAGACTTTTGGTGATTTTGAAAATCACACGAGAGGAATTACTTCCAAGATCATGAGGTAAATGGGTTATGATGGCCAAGGGCTAGGAAAAGAAGGATATGGGTTCCTAATCCTCATTATATCTAAATAAATGCCTAAGCATGAATGCCTAGTATTCAATGGAAAAGAAGCAAACACATATTTAGCTAAAACCACCTTCATCAAGGAAACAAGAACTAGAAAAGAATCCATCCCCGTGGAGAAAAAGGAAATTAGAAAAGGATTGTGTGGAAAGCCACTCAAATATACATTTAGAGGCTTGTAAGAGGGTAGAAAAGAGAGGATTTTGTGATCCAAAAAGGCTCCAACTCTTGGGGGTACAAGCAACCAAGTTAGTGGGCATCAACATAAAATCAAAATTCATGGCATAGTATCATTGGCTTGTTTCTATTTCAAGAAAATGGGTCGTGAGCATAGAAATTGTTATCATTCTATAAGGATAAGTAGCCCATGCAAGAAATATTTCCAATACTATAGATTGATGGGACATTGGGAGGTTAAATATTGGAAGCTTCACCTAGAAATTCATCCCAAGAATCAAATAGCCAAGAAGAAAGTTTGGAGATTCAAGGTCAAGGGTAAAGAGGAGTCACCTACACTTGCATCCTCAAGGGTAGCAATTGTCGAGTGACTTATTCTAGCAGCAAATTCCATCTCTAGTGTATTGAAATTCGAGAGCAATAGAGATTTAATATCATGGTAATTACTTGTGATTATTATATATATGTATTTATTGATTTAATTTTTACTTCATTCGTTAGATCGTCAAGCAATTACACAAGTATGGTAAAGAAGACAAAATACACCACAGATTAGGCTCCAAGCCGGGGCAAAAACCACAAGGGGAAAACCCAAAAATCCCTTCATTATAGCTTCTTCATCAACAAGAGAAATCCAAGTCAAACCAACCATTGATCCAAGTGCCAAGTTAGACCTCAAAATTTGTAGAAAACTCGAAATTACTTCAGGGATATCACCTCAATAAACTCACATTAATCATAGGTTTGTCACCTCATAAAAATTACATTGATCACAGTTTTGTCACCTTAGAAAACTCACATTGATCACGGGTCTATCACCTCAGAAAAATCGCATTAATAACAGGTTTGTCACCTCATAAAACTCACACTGATCACAGGTTTTTCACCTCAGAAAATGTGCATTAATCACATGTTTTTCACCTCATAAAACTTGCATTGATCACATGTTAGTCAACTCAGAAAACTCGCATTTATCAGAGGATTGTAGTCTTAGGAAACTCAGATCAACCTTCAGGGGATAAGAACAACCACATAAATCTACATATAAGCCTCATAACTTCACATTTATGCCTAAGAATATGTCACATAAGATCAATGAAAATTCTTGTCAAATGGTGGAGTACAAATGCCAATATATATTTGATTCCTCATGCGAAAATACATGATTGTTGGGTGATTCGACTTGGAGGGAAAATTTGACTTTTACAAAATTCAATTTTTTCTTTTTTTGAAAGGGTCACGAAGAACATGCCCTTGACTTTTCTTTTGACCAAAATAAAGCATGATGAACATGCTTGATAAAAATAATAATAATAATTTTTCTTCTTTTTGTTTTTACATAAAATACACATTGACAAGTACAATGGGAATTATGAAGACCAAAGCTAGTTACAAATCCAACATAGTGATGAGATGGGTAGCAAGCTTATGCCAAAGGTAGAAAATATCCAACTATTATATTTTAATCGTTCAACGGAGTCACCCTTTCATGGAGATTTTTTGGATATTGTTTGATAGTAATAGAGGGTGTAGGCATGCAAATGTAGAGAAAAATAATATTGTAAGGGATTTGAAGCTTTTGGGAACCAAAAGCCTGGAAATTGGGAGGTTTGATATAAATTGGATCATATTTTAAATTTTGTAATGAGCATGTAATTGTTTTCCTATTTTATTTTGTCTTCGTATTCCAAATTGGAAGTGTAAATGAACCACTGTGATGGTTGGACTTCTAAAGGTATCCCATTATTAAAAAACAAAGTATGTAGTGAAGAAATAAAAAAAGGGAGAAGCAAGTAAAACCTGGGAGGGAAATAGTAGAAATGATACCTCAAAGTGGGAAACTTACTTGAATATTTATTTACAAATGAGTCAAGGAGCTTGACCATGATATGCAAAGGTGTCTTTGAGCCATGACCATTTGCAATTCTACATTTTTCAGGAGTAATAATATATAAAACCCCATGTATATACCCTCTACAATTATCTTCTAATCCTAATAAAATACCAATTAAATGTTGAGTTTCCAAGGTAAAGAATCTTTGTGTTTATTGTAACATTGAATTTTCCTATCATTGTTGTGAAATTGTGGTATGAGGGAATTGCAAGTTTCAGTTATATTTAATGGTTTTATACTATCTCTTACTCATAAATTGATTTTAGAGTAACATGATATTTTTCTTTAGATCAAGCTTGGCCCATTGTATATAAAATCAAAATACAAAAATATAGTATATTTTCCATCTAATTTTGGGAAGGAGATCAATGGTTGAATGAAGAAGACTATGGAAAATTTCAAGTTAATTTTTATTCATTATCCTTTATAAATTACGAATTATTTCCCTCTTCAAACCATTGGGAATTTGATGGTTCATATGCTCTATTTAAACCCTGCAAACCAAGTTGTTGTGACCCAATGTCACTTTCCATAGTGGAGCTTCAGTATCTAGTTGTTTTTATGTGTTTAAATTATTGGTGTTCATGTTCTCACTATTATTATTATTGTATTTATAGTATGTTATCTATGAAAGTGTTTGTTATCAACTTCATTGATATATGCAAACCATATTTTCTAATATGGGAATGTTGGTCTAGCATTTCCATAATCATTCTATTATTGAAAAGTAAGTGTATTGTGAAGAGACTTGCATAGGAACTGTTAGCGCTCGAATCTGCCACAGGCTGAAAGAGGCAAAACTCGAGGCAACATCAAACCAAGCTTAGCCTCGTAGCTAGCCCTACGAGGACAGGAGAGGGCTCTCTCCGGGTCAAACTCAGTGAAAGATGTCCAAAAGGATCTGAGATGACCTAAATGAAACACTGATATTGATTTTAGGCTAGTAAATTGATAGAAAAGGGTTTTTAATAAATGATGGGATTTTCTGGGCTGTGTGGGGCAAAGACAGCAAGAGCAGAGATTAACTGAAAAACACAGATTATCTCCTGAGGCAGGATAAGCATGAAGTTTAACAATCAAAATGAAATTATATGGAGTGAAAGACCGCTGCGAGGTTGACAAGGGCAATAATTGAATCCTTATCAAACAGAAGAAATTACACAAAACATGAAAGTTTCTCCAGGGCATAGCAGCAAGCTGAATTCTGCCCTTCTCACTTAGAAACATTCAATATTGAAATGGCGATTAATGAACTGTGAACATAACAATGACATATGAAACAAAAGGAAAAACATTTGTTAAATTTCAAGCCACAAGAATCTCAAAAAACAGAGCTGTATCTCTTCATTTAAATCTCTGTCTAAAACTGTACAATAAAACTCTAATTTTCTCCTACACTAGCTCTCAGAACTCTCCCTTCTACAAGTGATTTTACAATACATTAAATAAACTAAGAGAAATGCTAACTAATCGATGAAAATAAGGGGCAGTTACATCAATAATCATGAAAATAGGAAAACTCTGCTCTAAAAGGAATAGCATTGTATTTGTTTGTTGATGACCAATGAATTGGTAGAACCTGTAGCTGAATTTTCTGAACTGCAACTGAAGACCCAAAATGGACTAACCAATTCGATTTGCTTTGCTGGGATAATTATCTGCGCTTCTGACTTTGATTGCCATGTTACATTTACCATTTGAAGATCTCTGCTAGCCAATGATTAAGAGACAAATATGGAGCGCAGATCCATCTGGATTGTTAACTGAAGTCATTAAATAGGAATCGAATCCTATGTTTTCTGCTGTGATGTATATCTTCGTTCCAATTTAAAGTATTTTGGCTCCGTTTGAATAGCGCTCTTGGGCCATATTCATGAGCCAGCTGTTGCTACCCAAATCACTGCCTCTGCACACGCATAAGGTGTTTCGGGGATTTAACACCCTAGAGGTTGGTTGGGATTCAACCTCCACAGAGCAGGGGCGTACTACTTAACAGAGACTCACACGATCATGCACATTCATAAAAACGAAATCGAGTAGAATGAGAGGTTTACCCGTTGGTCCTACGTTTGAAGTAGATCCACGTGGAGTTCAAACTCCCTGCAACCGTCCTTCCTCCTTAACCTGAAATGCAAGAAGAAACCAGCACAAAGGACAAGTTGTACAATATATTTCTACTCTATATGTTAGTGTGATTCATATAAAACATTAAATAAATCATAATGAATGCATGTATAACAAATATTCTTCATACATTAAAGCATACACTAACACGTTTATTTCGGGAACAGCATGATACTTCTGTATTATAAATAGTACGTACAAAAGTAATCGTGGAGAGATCACCCGATCCTTCCAAGGCCTTCGCAGACCGTCGTCCGGATCCGTCCAGCCCTTGCCTCGCTAAGACTCCTTCCAAACTGGTGCATACGAGATAACATATAAAGGATGTGTATCTCAAGGAAACAAGGGTTTCCTACAATGAACTGGGAAGGTGCAGGAGGCACGGGGAATCAGACTTGGATAGGGAAAACCAACAGAGTATAATATCAATAATTCTCTCTCTCCCTTAGGCCATACACATGAGGGCTTTTTATAGTCCCTCCAAGTAGTTTCAGCAGTTGGAAACAGTTGGCCACGGGCTGGGGTGGTTGAACTACCTGAGTAACCATCAACCCAACGCGAAATTAGGGATTTTTATATATTTTTTAATCATTAAAATGGCATACGCGGAAAAGTCTAGCTGTACTCGCGTATACACGCGGAAAAACACGGGCATAGTCGCGTATGAAGGATTTTCCACTATTTTTAAGTGAATTTGTCCAAGTCTGTAGGAATGGGTGCCCATAAAGCCATGTAGCAATCATGAATCATGTCAAGGTGAGAAATGATGCTATAACAGATGCCCCCTAATATATGAGGTTAGAAGGGGTACATGATGGCCGAAATGTATTATGCACATAGAAAGAACTTCGCAAGGACAAGAGAGGACTTCACCAAATTTCAGCCTGCCAAAAACCAATGAAAGAAACCAGAGAGTCAACACATGCTGAGGCGGGCATACCCATGCTCAGTCAAAAATACATCATATATATAGAAAGTACCGAATAGATCCAACATGTATACAAGTATAACTGAACTGAAAGTACATAGTGAATCATCTGAGCAGGGCCCGGAAAGACAAGTCTGTATCAATGTCCAAGTATCACATATAGAAAGCTGATCAAAGATAGTGCAACTGGATGTCTGATCAAGTAACCGAATCTCCAAGTACCGGATCATAAGAGGCGGATCAAACGGTACAATCACGCAACTCGGGGATCAACATATAAGATGCTGCTGTGCTGAACTGCAACATATAAGGGTGGACGGCAACACTGGCAGAAACTGAGAGAACTGTCAACAGTGAATCGAGAAATGCTGATGCAACCCGAGGTCTTCACTGATCACAACGGCACAATTCTACACACTGGGAATAAATGAGCTGAAGTCGACCATGTGAGAAATCGTTGGATTACCGGGCAATGATGTTTCCCGTTAACCAACGCGAGACAACCCACCGATAATGATAATGAGTGTCAAGGTGCCCCAGTACAATCTGACAAGTGTGAATGAATGAGTTGAGTTGAAGTGCCAATATGCAATGCAGTAATACAACTTAACGACACCAGGGAGCCTCTGCTGATTTGGAAAAGAGCTCTGGAGCTAAAAACTTGTTTCGTCAAATCAGCAACAACCGACCGTCGGAATTCAGCGAAACTTCAGGTAGGCTCCTTATTCATCCTGTTGATTCATTTTGTCTGTTTAAAATTTAAAATTAAGTGGATTTTTACCTAGAAACCCTTATTAAAAAACGCGTATCTGCGCATACGCGGGTTCAAAGAAGGAAAGTCGCGTGTATACGCGACTGTGCACAGCGAAACTAGCGTATGCGCAAGTCCGAATTTCAAAAATGAGTTTCTAATGCAAATTTTTAATGAATTTTTCAGGATGACAATTTCATGGAGGGAACGCGAGCATAGTGCAATAGACCAAGAGGTCATGGAAGACCGCGCAGCACAAAATGTCCTCCGAAACTCTGGATTATTCAAATTTTTCAAGATGCCCAATATGAAAAGTAATGTGAGATTGCTTGAAATGCTGGTAAATTATTGGGAACCGGATCAGGATTGTTTCATCATTGATCAAATGCCACTACGCATAGAAGTGGAAGATATATACTTCATCACTGGACTCTCCAGGAGGGGAGACCCAGTGGATCTGCACGGAAAGCCCCTGGGAGGGTTAACAGTGGAGGACTATGTCCAAATCTATTGCGTAGAAAATTCCAAGAAAGTTGGCACACAGATTGCAATCAGAGATATCAGGGACTTGCACATAAAGATCCTCCTATTCACCATCGGCAGAGTGGCAGGATCTGCCTCACTGCATCAGGCGTCCAGGATGCACATGAGCATAGTTGTAGAGTGCTTAATTCATGTGTATGATTAGTGCACTGCCCTGCTATTGAACATGAAACAACAACTGACCTCCATTCGCAAAACACATACAAAACACTTTGGCTATGGGACCATTTTGACTACATTCTTCTTCGAGAGAGTTCCAGCTTTGAGACCCAAAGTCATCTCAACTATCAGCAGCCCTCGGGACCCAAGAATTGCCCGTTGGGCAGACATGATGAAGAGACTGGGGGGCAGCGAGGTACCCCGAACTACCTGGGACGATGAGTTCTTCTTATGGTGGAGAGAATAGATCATCGCAGTAGATGACTATCCCTATGCCGGGATGGATTTCCGAGGAGATCCATATCTAGTACTTCCACCCGGTGCAGCATGGGGAGCAGTCGGTAAGTTTTTTCAAAAAAATTTAACTTATATGATTTTTTTTTTGGATTTTTCAAATATGTATGAAAAATGAAAAACAAACATGTTTTTGGATTGGATTCATAATGACTGACAAATGAAAAATGATCATGTTTCAGATGTTGGACCAGTACGTCCTGAGGGCCTAGCACGTCATAAACGCCGCAGAGGTGAAGCAGAGACAACGGATTCTGATAGGACACTCCAGGCCGTTCAGAGAAATTTGGAGGGACTGACCCGCCAAATCCCTCTGGCTGCTGTGGAGGACTTGCCAGAAGCCGTCCAGAGACGGGTTGTAGGAGTACCCCGGGACTGGGTTAGACTATTCCGCCGTGTGGCCACTGCAGTGATGTTCTATAGGAATGCTGGGCAGGGTCCTCAGGAGTAGATAGTTTTTACATATTAGATGACTGTATATTTTTTGAGACTGAACATGATGGGGCATAAGCCCAAGGTTTGTACGGCATTGATGGATCCAAAATTTTGTAAAGTTTTTTGACATACTGATGATATATATACAGCGATATTTTGATGTGATGTGATAAATGTATCAAATGTATGATGTTTTTGATGATTAGATTTTATTGTATTGAATGATTAATATGCCGATCTAAAGCTTGATTAGCCAATGAGTCAGCAAACCAATTGTCAGCTCGAGGAATATGAATGAATGTTAAAAATTGAAATGACCTTTGTAACAAACGTACCCTCAAGAACAATCGTAATAAAACAGGATCTCGTACCCGATAAGTGTTGTTCAACTGCGACACCACCAGCTGAGAGTCCAAGAAAACTACCAACGAATCAACACCCAAAGATATTGCCTCCGAGAGTAGATGAATGACTGCAGTGTATTCTGCTACGTTATTGGAAGCAGGACCAATGCAGACCCCTCTTGATACCAACAGCTGACCGGAAGGATAATGAAGCACCCAAACCGCGGAAGCTAAGTTCCGGGTGTGTCTACTAGCACCATCGGCGAAACCATAATGACTCATGACATCAACACAACCTGCCAAAGCAGATCAAAAAAAACATCACCATCCCATCAAAAATCGAAAATCAAACAGATATGTACAAGACAAAAACTACTATATACAAAGCAAAATTCCAGGCCAAAGCCTAGGCATAATACTTCTTCAGATAGAGCCCATTTCGGGGCTCCGACAACTCATTTCCTTCAAAGTCAACCAAGGTATACGCTCCTTTCTTAAGGACCTTTTTGACGATATAGGGGCCATACCACATCGACTTAAACTTTCCTGCCCCCAAGGCATCTTTTTCTTGGGCATAGACCAAAGCAAGGTCACCTTCGGAAAAGACCCTAGGCTTAACCGCCTTATCGTACTGGACTTTGACTCGGTTTTTATGCGCTTCGTTCAACGTGGCGGCATCTCGACGTTGTTCATCAAGATGTTCCAGATGAAGAAGCCGCTCTGCCAGACTAGAAGTGTCAGGAAGAAGCTCAACAGCCAGTTTAAGGGAAGGAATCTCGCATTCAATGGGAAATACGGATTCCACCCCGTGGACTAACTGAAACGGAGTAAAGCCAGTTGCAGTTTTAACTGACGTCCTGTATGCCCAGAGTGCGGGATATAGCATAATGTGCCAGTTGGATCTATGTTTATCAATCGTCCGTTGAAGAATTGTCTTCAAGGACTTATTCACGGCTTCCACCTGGCCATTGGCCTGAGGATAATATGGAGATGAATGCTCTTGCCGGAAACCCAATTTAAGAGCCAACTCAGCCATCATACTGTTCTGAAAGTGACTGCCATGGTCAGTGACAATCTCTCTAGGTATACCGAAACGAGCAATGACTTGGTTGAAGAAGAAAAGAGCTGCAGTCTCACCATCGTTCCCAAAAGTAGGCATAGCTTCGACCCACCTCGTAAAGTAGTCTACTGCTACGATAATGTACTTGTGACCTTTTGCCGAAGGCGGGTTACAAGTAGTATAATCCATACCCCACTTTGTAAAGGGGCCAACAGTAACGACTGGAAAAAGCGGAGCTGGATGAGCGCGCATTTTTCGAGTATACACTTGACAAGGATGACACTTCTTGACCGATTCAATACAATCTTTGAAAATCGAGGGCCAGAAGTAGCCAGCGCGCAAAATCTTTTGGGCTATAGCAAGCCCTGATAAATGACCCCCACAAGCTCCACCGTGAGAATCATTAAGCACAGCCTCAGCTTCTTCGAAAGTTAAGCAGCGTCTTAGGATTGAATCAACCCCTCGACGGTACAAAGCATCACCAATAATCGGATAACTTTTAGCTAAGTGACGCAGCTTACGACGCTCATCTTTCGAAAAAGAAGAGGGAAACTTCGCAGTCTGGAGATATACAATGATGTCCCCATACCAAGGATCTTGTGGAGAGATTAGAAACAAGTGTTCGTCCGGAAAGGACTCATCATAGATCATCTCCTCTCCACAAGGCAACTCGGAGATCAATTCCGCAAAAACTAATGACTTCTTGGATTTGGCAGACATGAACTCGAGATCAAATTCTTGTAAAATCAAAATCCATCTATTATATTTGCCCCCAATCACTCGCCTGCTGAGGACAAACTGAAATGGATTGGCAGCTGCCAAGACATAAGTTTTGCGAAGAATAATGTAATGCCGGAGTCGCTGCACAGCATGAACTGCTGCTAAGGCTAATTTTTCTATCGGGGTGTATCGAAGTTCAGGTCCTACCAGTCCTCGGCTAAGGTAGTAAATAACATGCTCAACAAGAGCATCATCCTCCTGAACCAGAACCATACCAATGGTAGATTCTGCTGTAGCCAGATACAAAAGAAAATCTCTGCTATAATTGGGTGGACTCAGTAAAGGAGCAGAGGTCAATGCCTTTTTCAAGGCATCGAATGAGCGTTGAGCATAGTCGTCCCAAAGAAAAGGGACTCCTTTCTTCAACAGTCTCATATATCCCTTTGTAATCTCGGCATAGTTAACGATAAACCTCCGAAGAAAGTTAGACTTCCCTTGGAGACTTTGAAGTTGACGGATTGAAGACGGGGGAGGCAACCGAAGTATTGCCTCAACCTTGAAGTGATCTACCCTTATCCCTTCACTAGACACGATAAATCCCAACAGCCGACCGGATGTTACCGCGAAAACGCACTTGTTCGGATTCAAACGAATTTTATAAAAACGACATCTCTCAAATATTTGCCGGAGGTGTCCTGGATGATCCATCCTCTTTCGAGAATGAGCAACTAGATCATCTAAGTATGCCTCTATAATTTTCTTGATGTCGTGGAAGGCGTAAGACATGGCCCGCTGAAAAGTAGCTCCAGCATTTTTCAGACCAAAAGGCATTTTCTTATATGCAAACGTACCCCAGGGACAAATAAATGTGGTCTTATGTTGATCTTCTGGACGGATAGTAATTTGATTATAACCAGAAAAACCGTCCATGAAGGAAAAAATTTCGTTACCGGCACACTCATCAATAATCTGATCAATGAAGGGTGTGAGGTAATTATCTTTAGGACACGCCTTATTCAGGTCTCTGAAATCGATGCACACTCGAATTGTTCCTTGCTTTTTATCAACAGGAACGGGGTTTGAAACCCATTCAGTCAGAGGAACTGGGAAAATGGATCCCGCCTTAAGCAGCTTTTCAACTTCAGCTTTGATAGCTGCTGCCTTCCTAGGATTAACCGGACGAAGTTTTTGCCTGACAGGCTTAGCGTTTTCATACGTCTTGATCTCATGCTGGACAATAGATGGATCTATGCGAGGCATTTCCTCATAAGACCAAGCAAAAACATCCCTATACTCTTTGAAGAGCTCGGTATAGATTTGAACTTCTTCACGGGAACATTCAGCTCCAATGAAAACGTTCTCAATAATGTTGGGATTCCTGGAGATGTTCACCGGGATAGTCGGAGAGATCACATCCATGTTCCCTTCAGCATAAACCTGTGCTGGTGCTAAGGGGCTCAAGACTGGGTGAACAGGTCCAGGAGACTGAGGACTTGGAAAGCTAGCTTCGACTTCGCTCAAGTCAGGTAGGAAGTAAGACCGATGATGCAAGTCATCCCACGGTCTCTCTATACCTGTCATTGCTTCCAGGATGGCCTCTTCAGATGGAAGAGTTGTCTCTAGACAATCCTGGGCAGAAGAAGAAGTAAGCGTCCAAGCCGGAGCCACATCACCATCCAACTCTTCCGGCGAAAGAGGAGCTGGATCAGACTCTGCAGTGTCAACAACAGACTGATATGCAATCTCAGCTGCAGAAATAGGGAATGCCATTCCACCCACTTGCCCTTCCTCCAAAGTGGCAGTTGGGGAAGGTAAGGTCCAAGGGTCCGAAAAATAATGAGTTCGAAAGAACTCTCTTCGAAGGGGAGCCTTGGAGGATGAAATAGCATTGATAGACACCTTAGGAGGAGGAAGATCAAAAGATCCCATCAGGGAAGAATACATTCCAACTCCCATATTCTCGATAGGTGCCTTAGTATTGTCCAACTTAGGGACGGATGAGTCAGGAGGCGCATCCAGGTCTACAGGAGGACAGTCCAGTTGATCCACCGTAACTATCCTCCCTTCGTGGGGGAAACATACTATCCGAAATAGTGAAGATGCAATGGCATCCATATCATATATCCAGTTCCTCCCCAACAGAAGGTTGTAGTCCAAGGGTGCATCTACTACCTCAACCTCTATGTTAACGGTTTTGCCCCCAACACAGATGGGCAAAGCCGGGACAATACCATGGGGCCTATGAGAATGGCCATCGAATGCAGTAAGAATAGTGCTAGATGGAACGGCTTTGGGAGATCCTAGTGTCTTCCAGCATGCGAGAGACATCACGCAAGTAGAAGCACCCTCATCAACGACCGTGCGAAAGATATTGGATGATGTACGATGATTTAATATGGAAGGCCATATGATGAGGAAGTCTCTTCTTAAAATTCTTCATATCAAAGTAAATGAGAAGAAAATTTTGGATCCCAGCTCCGCAGGCGATGAGCAAAGCAACTAGGTTTGAGCGGACAGGCCAGAGTACTTCTAAAGCCGACATAGCACAAGGACTCTGCGCGGATCTTCTCTGATAGTAGTTACGGGCAGCCCTCATGTTCGGATGTCGTTGACCGCTTAGAGGATGCCTTCGGTATAGAGGCATAGACTCGACGGTTGGCTTCGTGATGTGAAGCGGCTCAGTAGCATCAGGAACTTCCTTAGCTTTCGAAGATTCCTCTCCGCCATAATCACGGGATCTCGTAGCGACATCCACGTGAGCACTCATCATAAAGATATTCGATGGAATTTCCCTTTCCTGAGGACCTCCAGAGGAAGCCCCAGGATTTTGATTCGCGCCAGCAATTAATTGCTGCCCTTGGGGAAAAGGGTTTGTTAGCACAGCCTGGGAACTAGAAGAACCTTGCTGAGATAACAGGCGCTGAGCATCCTGAATTTTCGGGCAAAGATGTGTGAGATGGTCTCCAGCACAAAGCTTGCACGGAAACTTAACTTTCTTTTTCTCCTTTTTCCCTTCACCAACACGCTCGTTGGTCTTATTTGCATTACCCTTCCCATTCTTGCCCTTCTTCTTGTTATTACGTCCCTTCTTCTTCCCATCGGACTGTTGATTTCCTTTGGGTTCAGAAGATTGGACAGCATTAATGGACAAAGGCTGGGAAGGTGAAGAATCAGCAGGCACAGCCTGACCAGAAGAAGCAGATTGTAAAGACAACTGCTGCAATTGAGAAAGCAGGCTGGCTGCACTACTACTGACCGATCCGACGAGTCCGTCACCATGCGGGCCAGGCTTGGGTTTCGAGAGATCCAATTTGGAGCGAGGAGCATTAGGCAAATACTTGTAAAGCATGCCAGACTGAGAATAGATCAACTCTAACTGCTGGGCCCTAAAGATGGCCTGCTCCTCGGAATATACCCCTGGCATGGATACATCCTTTGAAATATCTGACTGAAGCGATTTCAAAAACCACTCGAGAAGGAACTCACCTGGAATATGGGCTTTAATTAGCCTCTTCCTTCTCCTCCATTCTTGAATATGATCAGAAATGTGAGTTGCCTCATCCTGCTTAAAATTAGCCAGGAGTTCGGTCCCAGCCTCATATCTGACAGGCAACTGGAAATGGTTAAGAAAAGTGACAGCCAGTTCTCCCAATGTGGCGAAACTGCCCCCAGTAAGCTCTATATACCACTTCGCGGCGTTTCCAGTTAAGGTGCGCTGAAATAATCTCAATCTAATCGAATCGTCGATCAGAGAGTTGGATGAGCACCATAAGTGGAATGTGGTGACGTGGTCTGCCGGATCTTCACCATTCTTACCTTCAAACTTAGGAATGTCTGAAGGAAGTTTGGTTGGAACCGGAGGCCACCCCGGACTATACCGAATCGGGTCATTAGTTAACTTCGCCAAGTCTGGCAAGTTTAACGTTGCCAGAAATGGTAATCGAGGCGGAGCCTGAGAATTCCATCCTTGATGGGATGGATTTCCAACATTCTGAAAAGAATAGCTTGGATTTGATGAGGCACCAGGCTGCCAGAAAGGACCCGTAGAAAACGGAGAAGAACCTCCTCCCCACGCCGAGTTACCATAACCCAGGCTAGTTCCCCCCGCTGAAGTATTGACTGAAGAGGAAAGCCCCTGATAGGGGTTCCACGCATTAGAGAGAGGAGAAAAATACTGATAAGCACTCGATGCGGGGAAAGAAGCATTCCCTGGATGACTCGCGATGAACTGATTCCCTGCCCCCGACGTTGCAAACATAGGATTCCACCCCATAAAAGCAGTCGAACTTGGCCCCTGAGCCCAAGGATTGAAACTTTGGGTCTGGGACGTAAAAGGAAACGACCCTAAAGAAGGATTGGGACTAGGAATATGCCCAGTCCCAAAGGGAAACCCTGAAAAGAAGCTGATCCACTAGCCATGTTGGACATGGGCGTAGATCCAGCTGCACCGGCGGTAAAGGAAAAAGAGGGATTTCCAGCAATGGACATCCCTGAAACAAAGGGACCAGATTGAGAAGCATATGCTTGGGTGAACCCAGAGCCAAACATAGCAGTGCTGGAAGCACTCGAAGATAGAGCAAGAGTGCCCCCTGCCTGGACAAAAGCAGGGGTCTGAATGCCCGCAGCACTCACGGTAGAAGCCGCGTTCCTAGTCGTGGCCATCGAAAGATAAGAAAGATATGGAAAATCCGGCGGTCTCTCAGACTCCGGTCCGACGTACTCTATAACAAACGGATGATCAAGAGGAAGAGGAGATGGGCCTGTAGCTGCAGGCTCAGGTATATCTTCTATCTGAAAATCTTCCTCCTGAGGAAACAATACCCTCGAGGTGAGCGAAACGCTCCTCTCGGAACCGACACCGGAATCAGCAACGAAACCTTCAGACCTTAGTGGAGGATCTCTCTCCACAGCGTCAGACTCTACAGGGTGAAAACCATCTGCTAGATCGCTCCTACGCCTTCTCGAAGAAGGCTCTGCACTCTCGGGAGATAACCCCCGGACTCTCCTAGAACGTCGAGGCGCTTGATCAGCCACTTTTACAAATTTATTATATTAGACTCAAGAAAAGTGAAAAGCTAGGCAAGCTAGGAGCAAAGAGCACTCACTAAAATCAAAACCCTGAGAAACAGCAAGCAAACGGCCTCCAAGTATTTCCGCTCCGGGTGATGAGGACCGGACACCAAAATACAGGAAAGCGAAGTATAGGGCCTTCGAAACGATGCAGGATGATTAGGGGCCGAGAACAACTAGCGAAGGTGCTCCGAAAACGATTTACGCCGACCTCCTAACGACAGCCTTTGCCGGCTCAAGTACCCAAGCTTCGCAAGGGCACCCCCCAGAAGTACTGCTGAAAGTGATGCGACGTCTGCCTCAGGTACCACGGGTATTCCCCCCCGCAGTCACCTGTGTGGAACCTAGGAACGACAACTATGGACACCAATCCGTATCAGAAGCTGGGCGGAACGGTCTTGAGGTCAGATTCAGCTAATCGGAGGGGGGGTATCCCTCTTCTTAACCTTCACTTCCCCTCGCGCTTGACTCTCGGATGAGAGCTTTCCCAGTCCACATCACGGAGTTGGATTTCGCTCAATTAATAAACTTCTATGTTTGTTTGAGCGGCCTTGGAGAGTTAACTCTCCTCTCTCCTATTCCAAGGCCCTACAACCTAGCTATTTGGTGATTGACACTAAATAAAACTTGCTAGTTGATTTTAGATTAAATCGCTTATTTTAAGGGCTGTTGTATTAAGTCACAAGGATATGGAGTTGAAACCAATGATGTTCTGACACAAAAGAAATTAATAAAAAACCTGACTACATGCACATGCAGTTCTTTGTCTTTCGATGAAGAGCAATTTCTATGTAAGTTCTACGAGACTAAAAATGTATTTTTCTTTTCGAATTACAAACTCACACGCACAAAAATTAAGAAGCTAACTAAATGATTCAATGCACCTAATGCAAATGACCACTAGCATGTAAATTCTAAGATGCAGAAAGTCCCTTGAAACAAGGTGAAATTTCCCAAAAGGCTCCTTCAATTTCAACTAATCTTTTGATATCCAGAAAGCTAATTCTTGCAAACAAGAACTCTTAATATAAGACACCAAAATACTCAACAAGAAGAAGAAGAAATCAAAAGACAACCTCACTTCACAATCAAGCGGGAAACTAGAAGCAAGAAACTTCACTAAAGTCCCAAAAGATGAAGCCAAACGAAAATGAAAAAGGCAACAACAAAAACAAAAACAAGAAACAATGTTTTTTGAGTTTTTGATATGCAAAAAACAAAAAGCAAAACAAATGTTTTTGGGCTTTTCAGTTTTATAAAACAAGAGCTTCAAGAAAACCAAGAACAACTATCCTAATCCAAGCCAAAACGAGACCGAATTTCAAGCATAAACTTCGGCTATGCCCCCAAACCTTATAAGGCTAATGATAGCAAGATCAATAAGAGTAATGGAAGACTAAAAACTCAATCAAACAGCCAAGAGAAATAGTGCAAATTTGTTGCAACACAAAACTCCAAAGAAACAAGAAAAGTTCTTCGAAAAATGCAACAAAACCCTAGCTTATGAAACTCAAGAAAACCAATCAAAAACAAAGCAAAGAACGAAATGCAAAGCACAACACAAAGACAGGAGCGAGTCAGTGAGCAGGAGCTCTCTGTTCTGGTAAAGCAGAACAGCCAAGAACGCTCAGAAAGCGATCTTGGAACTCAATCCAGGAGTGCTAGCACCAACAAGAACACTTCGCCAAAAAGATCAGTTTTCAGACAAACGAAAGAGAACCAAGACTTAAAACCACTTCTGTCACACTCCAGTAAGTACAGAGACTCTGCAGACACAGGCCTCCACAGCCAGAAAAGACCAAAAACACGAGAATCTTGAAATTTCAAATTCAGCCTAGGTATACGCGACCTTGCAGTTATGCAACAGGCGTGTATACGCGTCTGTGTTGATGGAAAACCCCGTATACGCGGTTCCTTCTACACAAACTCGCGGGTATACGCGACTGTGTGCAAGAAAAACTGCGTATACAAAGAAAGATAATGAAAAATAAAAAGTACAAGCCTGGGAAAGGTATCAAAGCTTCAAACTGACTGCAAGAAAGCAAACTGGACTGTAAAAGACAGAAGAAACTGTTGGCAACCTACCAAACAGCTGAAACAACCCAACAGGAGAATCACAAAAATGTGATCCGCAATGGAGTCGCCAGTTCTGTTTCGGGGATTTAACACCCTAGAGGTTGGTTGGGATTCAACCTCCATAGAGCAGGGGCGTACTACTTAACAGAGACTCACACGATCATGCACAGTCATAAAAACGAAATCGAGTAGAATGAGAGGTTTACCCGTTGGTCCTACGTTTGAAGTAGATCCACGTGGAGTTCAAACTCCCTGCAACCGTCCTTCCTCTTTCACCTGAAATACAAGAAGAAACCAGCACAAAGGACAAGTTGTACGGTATATTTCTACTCTATATGTTAGTGAGATTCATATAAAACATTAAATAAATCATCATGAATGCTTGTATAACAAATATTCTTCATACATTAAAGCATACACTAACACGTTTACTTCGGGAACAGCATGATACTTCTGTATTATAACAATAGTACGTACAAAATTAAGTGGAGAGATCACCTGATCCTTCCAAGGCCTTCGCGGACCGTCGTCCGGATCCGTCCAGCCCTTGCCTCGCTAAGACTCCTTCCAAATGAGTGCATACGAGATAACATATAAAGGGATGTGTATCTCAAGGAAACAAGGGTTTCCTGAAATGAACTGGGAAAGTGCAGGAGGCACGGGGAATCAGACTTGGATAGGGAATCAACAGAGTATAATAATAATAATTCTCTCTCCCCCTTAGGCCATACATAAGCGTTTCGAAAGCTACCTGGCGTGACTTCAGACTCCGTCTAAGACTCATGAAACGAACACATTAACAAGAAAACCATTGAGATTTAGTCCCCAGTATGGTTGCCACTATGTTAGCGCTCGAATCTGCCTCAGGCTGAAGAAGGCGAGGTTCGAGGCAACATCAAACCAACCTTAGCCTCGTAGCTAGCCCTACGAGGACAGGAGAGGGCTCTCTCCGGGTCTATCTCGGCGGAAAATTTTCAATGGGGCTGAGATGACCGATAAGGAAAACTAATCTTAGGCTAGTAAAGTGATATGAATAAGGTTTTTAATAAATGTTGGGTTTCTGGGCTGTGTGGGGCAAAGACAGCAAGAGCATAGTTTAAATAAAGAATGCAGATTATCTCCTGAGGCAAGGTAAGCATGAAGTTTAGCAATTAAATTGAGATAAACGGAATGACAAGACTGCTGAGAAGTCGACAAGGGCATAGAAGATGGATCCTTGTCGAACAGAAGAAAACATTAACTATGAATACTTCCTCAATACAGAGCAAATAAATTGAATTCTGCCTTTCTCACTTAGAAACATTCAATATTGAAATGGCGATTAATGAACTGTGAACATAACGATGACATATGAAACAAAAGGAAAAACATTTGCTAAATTTCAAGCCACAAGAATCTCAAAAAACAGAGTTGTATCTCTTCATTAAAATCTCTGTCTAAAACTGTACAATAAAACTCTAATTTTCTCCTACATCAGCCCTCAGAACTCTCCTCCCTTTACAAAATGTTTTTTAATACCATAAACAGCTCAGAAGAAAACCGATCCATGAAAAGATGGAACTGTTTCGACTGGCACTATGAAAAATAGTAAAAAGCCACTCATCGGTTCCTAAAGATCAGCGCATACATATCTGTGACCAATACAAAGGCGGACGCTGTAGTGTGAACCCTCCAAATCATAACTGAAGACTAGGATAGGCAATCTGTCCCTATTTTTCTGCTCAGGATCGATGCCTTCGTTCCAATTTTGTTTTCGACCTGGACTGCCACGTTATACTTTCCATTTCCTCTTGCTGTTAGACCAAAATGGCATGTGGAATGTGGAGGTCGCCTTTTTGACAAGCGCACTGCAAAATCAAACCACGTTACTATTTGAAACAAAACCATTTTTACATACAGTAAATGGACCAAGAACCTTTCCCATACAGGTCGATGAAAAACCATTTTTTCTAAAAACAGAGCATCGTTTCCCTTGAATTCCTCTGATGGCCAATTAAGAGATAAATGCTGGAGCGCAGATCCCTTTAAATCGTTAACTGAAGTCTTGAAATAGGAATCGAATCCTATGTCTTCTGCTGTGATGTATATCTTCGTTCCAATTTAAAGTATTTTGGCTCCGTTTGAATAGCGCTCTTGGGCCATATTCATGAGCCAGTTGTTTCTACCCAAATCACTGCCTCTGCACACGCATAAGGTTATACAAAGATGCTTTCATTCCACACCTTTGTATTTGTTGTCAGAACGACATACTGAAATCAAACATATATGTTTGTATTCCCTATTGGAGCTTTCTTAGTTTCTAATTCGTCCAAAAAGAAGAGCCTCTAGTTTCAAGGCCAATAATATAATGACAGGAAATAACAAGCATGAATGGACGACGTTTGAAATGTGCTCTTTTGTATGCCTTAATTCGGATAGAATATACAAAGCGTTCATCGGAGCAGATTTGAAGTAACGTTATGGTACATGGAGCAGCGTATTGGAGAGCGTCAATCTGCAAATGTTTTCTCACATATTTGGTAGCATGCTTACTTATTATCGCTTGGATTTGGCATATTATTACTTGCAGTTGGCTTATCGATTCCTTTGTACCTGCGATGGTGAACCAATTGCAGCTGACACCTATGAAATATATCAATGTTTTCGACTATTTGAAGTGTTCACCTTCATTTGCAATGACAGTGAAAAGACCTGATGCCACTACCACAATCGATTTTGAACATCGTGAGAGATATCAGAAGCTGGTAATCAAGCTTATATTGACATCCATCCTTTGCGCAGCATACGCTCACATCCATCCTTTGCGCAGCATACGCTCCAGCCACCTCTATACATCTGTCGAGACATTGTACAGGCACTGCAAGAAGCCCATCATTCATGATGACACGAACAATCATGCCTCCATCTTCATTGTTTGCAAGCTGCTGGAGTCTATTTGAATCGAAACTGGGCGCGCAAAACACAACTTTCTGAGTTCTGTCTCAAGTGGGTCGCATTTGAGCCAAGTGGGTCGCATTTGAGCCAAGTGGGTCGCATGCGCCCAAGTGGGTCTCACGACCTCCAGATTCTGTCAACACTTCTGCAAAGAACGATTTTGACTTGCTCCAAGCACTGTCCACTCGTAAATGCCAAGATTATCGAATTTGAGTTCTGCCTAAAGACCAAACTCCATCATCAATAACGATATCCAATGTGAATCTTTTACGCAGATGAGAGTAATTATTTCAATTGAACAAGTTTTGATGGAAAGATTATGGATTTACATGTGTGTGATACGTAAGTCCTCTATCTTTAACGCCAATATTAAGCCCATCTATGAATTGTCTCAACCATTTGGGGAAATAAAGCGCTGACACTCTCATTAATAAGGGTCTGGAAGAACTGTATTGCATCCTCATCATCCAAATCCAAACAGAACTTTTCTTGAAGCTTAAGAATATCTTTCTCCGGATCAGATGTAATAGTAGGAATGCTTGCTTTAGCCATTAAATGGAACAAATTCAGGATGAGATTACTGAACTTTCTCAGGATATTGTAGGCTTCGCAGCAATAAGATTTGAATCTCCCATAGTATTGAATTTCTGCTCCACCCATTGCTTCTACCATTTCCTTGCACAGTTTCATGGAAACGGTTTAGGATCTTTACCAAGAATGTAACCAAAGTCAACATGAAAGAGTCTTCCATCATCCCTCAAAAGAAGATTATCAAGATGCCTGTCACCAACGCCAAAGATGTAGGTAATAACATAGTAGCCAACACAACTTTTAATAAACGTTTCCAGTCATGTTGCTGTGATGCCAAATGGTCCATTTTCATCAAGATGATATTGCTGCAGATAGTTTACAAGACTCCGATGTTCTGAAAGGATTTGAGCTAAAGAATTTGATGTGATGAACTCTATCATTCCTTCTTCATGGCCTGTTGCCAATACTTTATATGGAGTTAGTTGTAGGTCAAGATTTTCCAGCTTTAATAGTCGATCCATCAGTGATACCATTTGAATAACCAATTGATCTTGTCTGATGTCATCGCCCCTTTTGAACATGACCTTGCATTTTCCACCATCTGTAATAAAATATCATACCAAAAAGGAAACTCTGTAATCCAGAATTTGTGGCTTATTCTCCAACTTTGCTTTGGGTATTGTGTTTCTGATCAACTGACTGATGGATTTCTGTTTGTCTCATAGGGTATAGAGCTGGCTGCTGAAGCTAAAACAAGGCTGCCACTTGAAGAGCTGGAGAATTTGCAGCATTTTGACAAATTACATATTCATCATAAAAACATATTTGATGACTTCTTCTTCAAAACAGGGTTTTGAAGAAGAATCAATCTCGCTTTATTTATGACGACATTCCTGAAATGAAGACTTACTGAACCTTCCTCTAGCCTACCTCTGAAGACTAAACCCTGAATTCCAGAATTACTCTTTAATGACTGCAAATAAGGAGAAATGAACCTTGGTGAATTTGATTGCAGCAGACTGACAAGACGGAGTCTAACACACTCTGCTGATCCATCAAAGTGAGATAGGAAGATTCTACCTCTCTTACTTCTTTTAAGGCTATTGGATCTTGCATCCTTGAGTTTGCAAAACCTTGGAAGTCTAAGTGCTATTTGAATCTCCATGATTAGGATTCATACTCTTGAATATAGTCACTCAAGGTCTCCTCCCTTGGTGCATCTTCTTCCTCTATCCTTATTGCAGTCAATGTGGGAAATAGACTGCGCTGTGGATCTGCATGTGTGGATGAATTCTCACAACCATCATGTGAATAGCTAGGGATTGCTTCAAACCCTCCCAGAAATATTCTACACTCCTCCCCTTTCATCTCCTTGAGATCTTCTTTGATATTCTTCATAGCTTGGAAAAGAAGCAGGTAGATCCTCTCTTCCTTCATTCCTCCAAATAATGGAGTCATGCCTTTGTTTCTTCTGCACAACTTCTCTTTATGAGAAGCTTCTCCTCCTAATGGCATAATGCCTTGGATGCATAGGATGAGCCAAGAATGATGCTCTGATACCACTGTAATATCCCAAAATAGGGAATTTCTACACTATTGAGATTATCTTAAGATATGCCAAATGTGGAGATCCAGCAATAATTGAACAAGATAATTCAATGCTATGTCAATTTACTTATTAGATCAATTTAGGATCATATTAGCAAAACTATGTCTCCATATGTTATCTCCAAGTGGGGAAAAACAGTGATCTGGACCATAAAAACGCTATTTCCAGAAAATGACATTGTAACTGTGAGAAATGGGACTTGGATCCCTTATTTCATGCAATATACATCTCACATATAGAATGGGAGCTGAAACAAATAATTCTAGCTCAGTTAAACAGATCTCCCGGTTCTTATATGGCTGAAAAACACTAAAAACTGATAGCTTAACCCATACAGAAAAATTTGAAGCATGAAAAATGTAATTACAAGGGGGGTTTTGTAGAAATATGTGGTAGACAACAGATCTGGAGTTTATTAAGCCAACTCACAGAGAAAAATAGAGATCTAGCCTCTTTTATACAATGTAAAGATAACCCGGCAAGGTTCTCTTGGAAGCTGAAGTACAAAAAGGAATAGATCTGAATATTCAGCTGTAAAATAACATAGTCCCCTACAACATTACATGAACATAGCTGAATAAGGTACAATAGGGATTAGAATCCCTTTTTCTAGCTTTCCAGGGGAAGGGTTGGCCCTTGCTCAAGGAAACTAGTCAAAAATCAAGGTATCAAACCTTACTGCAGCTTCTCTCTAGAAAATGACGTAGTTCCTACAAGGGAATACACTGTAAAAGTGAAAATATGCTTCGTCCCAGTGCCAATATGTGAAAATATTCCCGGTAGCCTCCCTTGCTCAAAGAGATCCTCCTTTGCTGCACCCTGCAACATAACCTAGATCTAAACAGAAACTGCACTATAGTTGAAGGAGGTAGCTTGGCCAAAATTCTAGAATGAGGAAATGTAGCTCAAGAACCTCTCCTTCCCTGAGGATGAGGTAGGGTTTCCTGAACAGAAACACCCTTCTGCTAAATAGCACTGCAACCCTGCTAAATAAGAAGAGGAAGCAAAGTTTCAACAGACGAAAGCAAATAATAATCCAAGCATGAATATAATGGATGTCCTTGTCTCCATATATAGCAATTTCTCCTCTCTACAATGGGTCCCATGCATATGTGCCACCTAGCCCATGCAAGTTTTCCTCCATTCAAACTGTGCAGTCCATCATGGAGATACAATGTATCTAGACAGTGCATGTGGACTTGGTCAAATATGACTGAATCAACATGATCCAATCCTGTTCACACCTGTAGGTGCTCAATTCAACTGCTTTATTCTTCCCATTTTGACATGAGGAATGTTATTTTCTCTTCTAAATAGGTTAATGGGCCTCCCTACCCATTTTATTCATCTACTGCTAACTATAATGTTCTATCTTGAGGCTAAAAATTGGGAACATTATAGGTTGAATGCATAGTAGCAATGAATGCATCCCATCAATAGTCAATACAGGGTTGATAAATCCATACACACTACAATTATACTACACTAACCAATCCAAGCGTACTATCTTAATTTAATTTCTATTGGATATTCTAAGTTTATTGCACAGGGCTTTGATTTATCTTAGAGATAACCACAAACCTGGAAATGTCTCTGCTAGTCTCAAGAATTCAGGTTGTTTGTCGAAATCCAGTAGGCTTGGTCCCACTACTTAGGTCTAATATTAGCCTTAAAGGCTATGGCTAGCTTAGACTTCTGAACAAAACTGCACAATTACCCTAGAAAATTTAATCGCACACTTTTATCTCTCTCTTGGACAATATTGCACTAATAACCTGCTTGACCCAATTATGTTGTACTAGTTTGCAAGGTCTATGTAATATAGATTAAGATTAAACAACCTCAAAGATAAGTACTTGTGGCATTTGTTATACCAAATTGACCCCTATTCAATAATTTTTTGGGCCAGCATTGATCCATGTGAAATACTTCCAAAATCCAATTTTCATTTCTCAATCTCATGTCAAATACTAAGAAATTTTAGAGTACAAGGACATTTTTTTTGAGTATTAGGCTATTTTAAGATGGTTTCCACATCATAATTGACTCTTGGTCAACCACCCTGCCCTTTTGTGCTTAAACTCTAAATCATTTAAGCTTAAAATGCTTTCCATTATTTTATTGTGGACAAGGTACTAAAAGTTATGTAAGGGTTTTGGGTCCCATTGTTCCTCTGGATACAAAATATCATGTGAGTTGGCTATTATTATAGTATCATGAAGATTACTCTTAAAAAAAAATTCGCATTGATCACCTCTACCAATTCTTGTTTATTTTTGAATTATATTAGAACTGGTCTTGTCCCCCGGAGCATGCAAAAGAGTGGGTACAAATTCATTCATCAATTGTGTTCTAGGATATTTATACAAAGTAGTCAGGTACATGTCTACAACTACAACTATTTGTGGGATCACGTCATATAAGTTGCACTTAAAATTTTTGATAAATATTTCAGTTTCTTGACTGGGTTGTACAGGGTTTCAAGCACTAGATTGTGAATTGGAATGTTCTCCTTTAGCTATCTTTGCATGGTACTCAATAGGCCTATAGTTGTGAACCACTGGTTGCTTGGTTCCAACATGGTTGAGTCAAATATTTAACTTGGCATCAACCCTTTCACTCACGGTGTTGACACCAATGCAATGATGCAAGAAAATAGTCTACTTAGGATGAACCACATCCTCAATGTGCTAGAGAAAATATTTCCTATGAAAAATATTATAAGGCTCATGATCATATCCAAACTTGTTACTCCTGCTAGTAGCCTTTAAAAAAAAAAAAATTCCTGCAATTCATGTTTTTGGTTACCTGTGCATATATAGATCTTATTGATGTGAATCACACTTTGAAAGGTACCCCATAAGTTGAGTGGTTGGAGCAGCAAAATCTTGTTTATGACTACGTTGAGAAAATGTCGTCTTGTTGGTTTCAAAATAATTTTGACCTATATCATTGAACATTCCAAAATGCACCTTTTCCAGGCCCCAAATTTGTCCCTCAGTGTCGACTTCATGTGGATTTGTTAGCTGATCGGTGTCTACATTTCCCTGTAAAAATCTAGTGCATGAATGATTGTCCACATGTGCATGGAGAAGAGAATATCTTTGCATTTGATGTGGTCTAGAGAGAATTTTTATTTTGGTCAAGCTTGTATTCTTCATCAATGATTTTCTTGAAATCGCTTTCATTCTTAGCACTATAGTTGTAAACTTCATTGAGGGTTTCATTACAGGTTTCATCAATCTTTTGTGGTTGTCCAACTTCATTATTGTCAACAATAGAGCCATATAGAGGTGGAAATGGTTCTGTATGACTAAGAGCTTCATTAATTGTGTGTTTATAACATACCTTTTGCTTTTCTACCACGGAATATTTTATCACAAAATCAGACCTGATAGGCTGCTCATCAATTAAACCTTGTGTAACTGTTTCAGACCAATCTTTTGGCTGAAGCTTAGCCTCCTCAACCTCAGAGGGCTCTCTCAAGGGTTTATGATTTTTAATAAAAAAATAGATGGCTAACTCTAAGGTAAAACAGATAGATGATATAACTGGTTGCAAAACACATTAGAAAACATTCATTGGGCCAAGGAGTCAAGATAACTTCAGCAAAAACATCACAGTCTATCTAGCATGGAAGTCAAGGCATTTGGAGTTCAAGTAAGGGAGTAAAACATTTAAAACAATGATACACACAGTCAGTTTGTATATGAAGGAAGTTAGAGCATTATGAATGAATTCTAAGTATCATATACAAGCACCACTGCAAATAGAAGTATTTAAGAATTCCATTAGAATAATAATACACAGGAACTCCTCATGAATCTTGAGTTGTCAAAATAGAAAGTTGTATTAAGATGAAAAAACCAGTGACATACAATAACACAGTCTTTGCTAATAAAAATGTCCAACCCTTAGCATTTCGACCTCTTCAATTTTACAGATGATTTAAAATATAGGATAAGATTATCCTCCACTAGACACCTCGAAATCCTATTGTTTGACACCTTTTCAAACCATAAACATGGTCTTTATTACAAATGACAGCTGCAAACCTAATGAGCAGTCCTATTTCAAATAGGACTAAAACTCTTTGACTTAACTCCTAACAACCTTATCTAAAAATTAATTACATCACATGTGTCTTTCATTTCCATGAGGTTGAATTCTGACGATGACCTTCAACTTGTTTTGACCATGAAGCTGATGATGTTGTTCTCTTGAAACCTAGGAAACTGTCTCCCTGATTTTAGGCCTTTGATTCCTTTAACTCCTTAGTACATCGTGACCATTTATGAACCATGTTTAGATGAAATTTACTGTCAAATACTCAACTGTATGTCTTAAATCATCTCCTTGTGTGAGCTATACAATATTTAACTTCGAATTATGCAAAACATTGAAAACAGACCTGCGCTACAAAAGCAACACAGTTTCGTAGCGCTTTTCGTAGTGCAACATTTTAACTCATTTTCCTTCAATTTTTTGGATTCCTTCCTTCAAGATGGTTTTCATATTCACTTGAAATTTCTTTCCTAGAAGTTTAAAGTCAAAACACACAAAAATTCCCTTCAAAAATTGATAAGGAAAGGGTGAAAAAGCTTTCCATTTGCAAATTATTCATGTTTTTTTTCTGAAAATTAGGTCTTGGGACAGACCCTATATCTCTTCATCCATGACGTATTTTGAGAAAATTAAGGAGGTTTTTGTAGTTCATTCTATCTTCAATACAAATTTCTCTTGGTTTTTTGAAATACCTCTCCTGCTATCCAGAAACTGTCTTTGAAAAACATGTGTAAAACAGGAAAACTCTGGTTTCTGAAAATATGGCTTCAAAGAAAGCCTTGTATCTCCCAAATGATAAAAAATGTTAGAAAAGTGAGAGATTTATTGTATATGGGGATGTGATGAAGATAAAACTCTTTCATAATTCCAAAATACTTTTGCATATGGCCGTAAAATGATCTTGAAGTTGACTGCTAAACAGTCATGTACAGGACATTTTGTAACAGCAGTTTCATAGCGCAAGTTAAGTTATCAATTTATCCCACTTCATAATTAATTTGAAGAAAATGAGAGGAGTTTATGTATTTATGTATGTTATAAATAAAAACCAATTTCAGTTTTCAAAAATTTGTTTTCAGTTACCCATAAACCCCCTTGGAATTTGACTACTAAAACCAGAAAATATAATTTTTTCTTCATGACTTTCAGTAGTTTTGTAGCACAAATCAGCTTTTTTGAATTAGTTGTGCTACGAAAGTAAGGTTTCTTGGCTAATTTGATAAGTTCTGACATGAAGCTTTAGGAAATGACTCACAAATGGAAATTATGGATCTTTGATCATGGAATGGACCTAAAAGACTTTATCTGAACTTGAAATATGACCTTTAAAACTTATAAAACTATGACCTGCCCTTTACCAAGACTCAAAATGACTTTTATACCTACTTGAAATCACGACCAAAAACAAAGTTGACACAATGATGTTTTGAGAATTTTTGGGTGATAATAGAATATTCATGAAATATGTCAATAATTTTTTCTTCTAGAAGAGTATTGACAGTAAAAGGGAGAAACTTCCCTATCCCATCAGGATTGAGGAATAAATTTAGATCATAGGCATAAAAAATAGGGGGACCATCAGATTCCATGATATAGGATATTTGAGGGTTGAACTATAGTATTAATTTTTTCTTCACTCAGATAATCACGAGGGTCGCATTATTACTTTCATGGTTTTGAAAAACACTTTGAGTTTATTGACCTCAAACTCTAGGAAACCATGATTACTTACATTTATTTCTTACATTATCATGATTAAAATCAAAGTGCAACGTGGGGGTACATTACTGCTCTACTCAAACTCACAATGGAATGTCGAGGTGCCAAGTATATTACCATGAAAGTTTTCACCTCCCTTACTTTCAATTTTTGACAAAATATGATTAGTGTGATTGAAGTATAATTATGTGACCTCAAAAGTGTTTTTAGGATTTAAATTATCAGCAAGGGAAGCATGATCTTCATCATACTTTTCAAATGGTTGATCCTTTTGGGTAGAAACATGGTTTCTACCCGACTAGAACTGCATACATCTTGTATCATTGGTGGAACTATTCAAAAAAAATTCATTTCCTATGTTTATTGCTTTGTCATGTTGGACATCATGACTAGCCTCCTCACAATGGTGAAAATTATTATCATGCTCCTTTTTTCATGCAAATCTTTCATAGAATCTAGGACACATACATCAACACATACTAGTTCTTTGATGAGGATGGGGTTTGCTGTGGGGCTATGTTGGTCAGAAAGTAGCCTGTCCATCATGAACTAATCTTGTGAATTTGGAGGGTCCCTTTTAGTGATATTGTTATCATCTTCAAGAGGGGTGGGAGCTTCTTCTTCTTGTATGGCCACCATAAGGTCTTGGAAGGTGTTTTCATCCCATATTGTCTTTGGATCCCATGTTTAGCACAAAATTTATTGAAATATTTTAAGTAGAATTACCCACCAGTATCATATCTATGTGAGGCAATACGACAACCTAATTTTTTCTCTATTAATTCTTTGAACTTTTGAAATTCATTAAACACATCATATTTTAATTATAGAAAATATCCCCACATTTTTCTACTGAAACAATTAAAAAAACGGAAGGAAGTACCTAGCACCAGTGGTTGATGTCATGTTCATTGGTCCACATATGTCTGAAAGTACCAACTGAAGGACCCTCTATGCACTCGAAGCTTTTCCTTCATAAAGTTGTATTCAATGTAGCTTCCCTACCTGACAAGCTCTGCAAACTTTGTGGATCTTCTACAGAATGTTCGAAAGTCCATCTACTAGTTTCTCTCATGCCAACTAAGAGAGATAGGTCAAGTTGAGGTGCCCTTACCTATGATGCTATAGGGGTGCTAGATTTTGAAATAACAATTAACTTTAACTTACAATTTCTAATAAGATCAATATTCAAAAATCTTAAGACAGTGAAAGCTAAGAGATTCATCTAAAATGGATCATTATAATCTTGGACATAGAAATCACTCATTGTTGCATAGTTTCCCAAATGGTCAAACAGGCTCAATTATATGTTGAACCTACCACTTAATTTGAGTTTCAAATCCTAAGCCATCAAATTCTCAAGTGAAAAGGTGAAATAATAAAGGTACGAGTCACTATAGGAGATCACTGTTTCTTTTCAAATTTCTTATTCCTTCAACTAGAGGGAATGATGAGATCCTAAGAGTTTAAAATTTAGTGTTTTCAAACCTTGGGAACATATGACATGAATCATATGAATGTTTATTTCCATTAATAATGAGGGTAGAATGATTAATTTAAACGGTCTTTAACACAATCCCTCTAGATTCGTCTCTTCAAATGTGAGGGCACCCACTCTCATAAAGGACATGTTGGGAGTTTAAACTTTAGTGTTTTCAAACCTTGGGCACATATGACATGAATGATATGAAATGTTTATTTCCATTAAGCATGAGGGTAGAATGATTAACTTAAATGGTCTTTAACACAATCCCTCTAGATTTGTCTCTTCAAATGTGAGGGCACCCACTCTCATGTTCGCATTTACTGATATTAGCCTTTAGGAAAAGATAAGAAAATATAAATTGGATTAATGTATCAATCCATGTGAACATGATACCCATTCACTCTCTCACATACTCAATGTGCAAACTTTGTCTCCTAAAGGACATGATTTGGGCAGTGTATCAGTTGCCTCAAAAACTTAGGTTCGAGTCAATTCTTCATGCAACATGATACTAAGAAGTTGCTAAGTTTTCTCCTACTAATATGCTAAACTAGTCAGCATCAGTTCAGTAATTCTAGATGACACTCATGGTCTTGAAATGTTATTTAATCTTAAAAATTGGTATACTTTATTAGTCCCACAGTGCTCAAAAACTTTCCTCAACTATTAATCCTAAAGAAGCCCAATAATTGGTGAACATGGATAGGCTAGCTTGACTTTTATCACATGTCTTCCATCTCACTTAGACACTTATTTTGAGAACTCTTCTACATTTACTATGTCAGTTTTCTAAGGCCTAAGACGAGAAAAATAAATAACAAGTGTGTGCATGCAGCAACACAGTTGACTAGATTAAACTCGGCCTAGTCTTATGATGGATGTACATTTTAAGGGCTTCTTTCCTAATTAAAAATCATTGAAGATATATAAACTAACTATTTCATTTGTCCTACAATTCCAATAGTGCACATGGCAAGCTTCTCTACAAATCTCTTTTGTTGCATATGGTAGGCCTCTGAATAGACTAAGCTTGTAATAGCATAATGCAAACATGACCTGCAAGTCACCACTTTGTTTTGGTTTCTGAAGGCTGTTGCATTATTGACTGACTATTGAAGTATCAACCAGTGAATAAGTTTCAAGCTTTGGAGAAGTCACAATATATATTATAATTTGGTCTTGTAGATTGGCCTCTCGACCAATTTTTTCTAGGAATGGCTCTTATGAAAAAATAATTTCTTTTCTAACAGGTTATGAGCCTCTTGAAAATACCAAGTTCACTAGAACATTGGAAGAAAATATCTAATGCACACATTGTGCTACCACTACAAAGCCATTGCAGAAAATAGAAACCAAGGTGAAAACAGATCTACAGCTACATTGTAGACGTGTTACAGTGACAATACTTCCTTGAATGTCTATTCTCCAACATCCATAGCATTACCACAAATAATCATAGTTTGTATTTAACTCCAAATAATATACATTCCAATAAGAAGTTGTCAATCATAGTTTTACCTTGTGGAAATGATTTTCCTTATGCCTTGCTCTCATTTTCAGTCAAAAACTAGATTTCCTATATTGATGAAATTCCTACTGTAATATGACCAACTATCGGACAACTATCTCACTGTAATTCTAGATAAAATGAGCAGTGTACCCAAATAATAAAGAAACTGAAAATGATAGTAGATATTACAGGGTAAGCAACTAAATAGGTAGTACGCATGATATGCTATTCCATAATTTACTACCTTTCCCATTTATAAAATAGTTTCTACAACAATTCCACTACATATTAGTTCTTTATGTTTCTATTTATTGAGATTTTGGCTCACACGAGGATTATAATCAACCTTTCCACAGGAGATACATATGGATTAAGCAATTGGCATACCATTTTTGTTACTGTAACTAACATTTCCTGATAAGAAGTTACAGTTGAAACATTGAATTTACTTATTTTGGCTTCCTAATTGTTATGTATGGCATATATAATACCAGCTGTCCATTGGGATTCATACGTGACCAAATTAAAAAGCATTTAATTTTTGCTAAATGCAAAAATGTGACACGCTAGGATTGGAGGGATTTTGTGCAAATTATAATGAAAAATAAAAAAGTGAAGGCCTGCACCTCCAGTGCAGTGATAGTAGTGTTTCCTATTTATAATCTTCTAGAGTTATTATTATTATTATTTGTTCATTTCTTTCTCATTATTTCTCCCTAGTCAAGGTGTTTCTCAAGTTTGTCAGCTCTGAATGCTAAACACGCTGCTTAATGTCTTGCAGTGGAAACACCTCACATCTTAGCATAGGTCCAAGATCTAGTTCCAGCACAATAGTGAAAATTGTGGAATATTTGATAAGAACCTACTACTGAAAGCCTTGCCACTGTGACCCAAGTTCTATTTGGACACAACTAGAAGGTTACTGCATTGGGAAAAAGAGAATGTCGTGTGCATTGATGCTGCACATAGGGCATATTTTTGCAAGCCCTTTTTCCCATCATGTGCAAGAGCAGTTTGCATCTGCAAGATGCACATAGCATTCTCTTTTCCCAATAAAATAACCTTCTAGTGTTGCATGAGCTTCTATCCTCTTTAGAATAAGGAACTATTCATAACTTTTTTACTCTTGGTTCGTAGTTATCTTGTGAGTTTAGTCTGATTGCAAGACTTTTTCCTTCACATTCCTTCTCAATGTTTCTTCCTTAACCTCAGAGCTACTTGGGTTTGGGATTGTTCCTTAGATATCTCTTGGGTTCTCGACCAACCTCCTGATCTGTTGGAAGCATTTCTATACCTCCAACAGGTATATCACTTATCATAGGCATTTTTCTTTCTCCAAAATGTTGTTACTCGCAAAAGGATGCATTCTAATTTAAATATTCTTTCTCCCACAACTCAACATGTTATGTGCAATGTGGTGCCTATTGGGTGATTTCACTGGCTTCTACAAACTAGTTATTAGACAATGTTTCTAACCTCTTAAGAAGGAGCTACTTAGCGGTGGCTCCCTCTCTGACAATTGCTGGTATTGATTTTTCATTCGTATATTGAAAAATTCATCGTTGGGGATTAATGTTTCAATTTTATCAAGTGTCTCTGGTTTCATATTCAACACAAGATGGACTTTGCATGCACTCAGTTCATTGGAGCAAGGCTTTCTGGCTTGCCTTGAATATTGAAAGCAAGTTACAGAAGCGATCCCTAAATATGGAGCATCATTGACAACAATTCAAGATCCTCTCAGTGGATGTTTTCTAATCACTCTTCTTCTTCTCCTTCCCCTTGTCATATTCATTTTTTTACAAGGCATGGAAAAGATACCCATAAGTCTAAATTTTAGCCCAAAATCAAGTCTAATGATAGTGGAAATGTTACAAGAATAGTGTTATTATCACTAATGGTATGCCCATTCTAATGAGGGATTTCTTAAGCAAACAGTTATCAACACATATTTCAGTGGTTGAGCAAAAGGAAGGAGAAGGTTAAAATGATTATAGTAAAAAATCCCGGTTACATAAGTGGTTGTGGAATTCCCAATCCATGGTGGAAATTCCTCTGCTACTAAGTACGGTAATTCTAACAATTAAAAAAAAAAAATGGAAAAAAAATTCTAAGCCCACAATTAGTCTTAATCATCATTGACTACTTCACTTTAGACAAGGATGCTTTGTTTGTGCAAAACTGTTGAATTAGAGTTAATGGTAGTGATAAAAATCTTATTTCACAAGATCATGTGACTTTTCTTAATTTTCCTTCAAAATTTTAACCTTGGTCTAAAATTTTAGGGTTGGATGAAGGGTAAGGAACCAATGCAAGTTATGAAGGTTCGTCAATTCACTTTTGCTATTGACCACTCTTTGATAGTATTAAGTATGATGGCACTCTTTTTGACTGTTGTGGTCTTATTCCTTGGAAGGTTTTATCAACACCATTGCCATGCAAGCTATTATACATCGTCTTGGAACTTCCCTATTTTTTCAGAGAAGTTAGTGTCATGCTAGTGATTAATTTGAAACTATATTTTAGTGGAAAAATTCACTATTTTTTGGTGGAATAGTTCATTATTTATTCTGATCTTTTTTTGCACGTGTATTAGTACGATGATAAATGTGTGGTTTACTTCAAAGGGTTCTCAGTTCTTTCTAGATACAGTTTTCATTATTTGATTTGAATACTTCTCTAGTGCTCCCAAGGTCCATGTTGATATGTTTATTGGTTGTTTCTATGGAAACTTTTTTTTGAGGTTCTGCAAGGTAAATCCAAATGCAAAAAATACTATTTTACATATTGATATTTGTTCAATAAATTCTTGTGTGATACTTGAATTTCATAAATCTAGATTTCTATTTCATTATCTATATCAATATATAAGAACATGCCCATGGATTGTTCATATTTCTCAAACCGTGGAGTTTTTCCTTCCCTGTTGCATGTTCTTTTATATTGTTATGTTGTGATTCAAATTTATAGTTGTGCTTTCCAGTTATTCTCCTACGTAGTACATGCTTTGTTAGATTATATCAAAATTTATTCTTATTGTCTTTTTCTTATGTATATTGAACATATTATTTCTAGCAACTTTTGATCTTCCTAGATTTTCTATTCCTTTGGTGTATCTTTGCACCGTTAGGGGCAATTTTTAGTTTAAAGTCTAATTCTTTAAAGGGTGCTAGCTCAATGGAAGAGCACCTACTTTAGGAGTAGGAGGTTGGTGGTTTGATTCCATCGTGCCCTGATATTCATAGGGAATGCCGACGATCTCTTTTTGGTGACGGATGCTCTTTCGACCATCACCAATGAGCTTATGGTGACCATTTTCAACACTCGCCGAAATATAAAATGGTGATAGTCAACGAACGCCATCATATATACGCATCAATAGTGACGACCATTAAAGGTCCATCACCATAAATCTTTATTTTTGATATGAAATGGTGAGGGTCACTGCTTGTCATTATAGTTATTATTGTTGGGAAAAATACTGAGAGGGGGGGGTGAATCAGTATTTAGTGCTGACTAAAAAACATTTTACTTTTTCTTTCTCTAAAACCCATACGCTACTTTACTAAACCAAACTCGCGTATACACACGGATATTCTTCATAAAACATAAGTATGCCCAGAGATCTTATTATGCATTTAATTCTTTACTTGGATCTTTGCATCATTCATTCATCAGAAGTTTAGTTAGCAGTAAGCATGTGCAGAAATAACAGAATAAACCATCACACATAAGCAACACACATGAACACCAAGATTGTTTCACAAACAGATCTAGAAAATATATATACATTTCAGATCTAGAGATCCCTCTTCATCATTTTCTTCATAGGTGCATTATTAATTCAGATCAATCAATAAACTATCACCCATTCCATGCAGATATATTTCAAAGTGAAGTATTCATTAAAACCTAGACTTATGCACACTCTTGCACTATGATCTTCTTCTCCTTATATAGATTTAGCTTTTATCAAAACCATGTGTCAAAACCACTGAACCGTTGATGGTTTTCCTGGACGGGATCAAATAGATAATCAAGCACTCAATACTTTGGGCCAATACCATGGTAATGTCCCCTGGTTTTATAAATTAGAGTGGAAATAGGCATACGCTACTTTTCACGTACATTTCCACGTACATACGCGACTTCTCCTTAACAAACCCGTGTATATCATATTTATCATTTCTCTGGCACTTACTGAAATTTATTTCTCTGCTGCTTCTGAGCTACTCTGTAGATACATCAGATTTACATCATTAACAAATCATCAAGTCAGTTTCCATTAAGGACAACTTCATCAAGTAGGTTCCATCAAAGACAACACATTTTATCACATTGCCAACAATCTCCCCCTTAACTCATCAAGTAGGTTTCCATCAAGGACAACTTCATCAAGTATGTTTCCATCAAGTACAATAGGTTTCCATCAAGAACAACTTCATCAAATAGATTGCCATCAATTTTATCAAGTAGATTGCCATCAAGGACAACACTCTGCATCATATTGCCGACAATCTCCCCCTTTGGACTTGATGGCAACCATGATGGTGTTTGATCACCACAACAGATAGATACATTGATTATAACCATTATTCAAACACCATGATACTCTCCCCCTATTCAAACACCATGATACTCTCCCCCTTTGACATCAAGGGCAAAGGGCGGATCAAAACTAAAACAAGATTTTTCTTCTCATGTAGAAAGAAGAGCTCTGTAGATCTGATGTGCACTGAAGTTACCATCCTCCCCCTGAGTTCATGCTGAATCTTCAAACATATTTTTCAATGAAGTACATGACTCTATGACCTTTCCTATCACCAAGGACTCATACTTACATCAATGATCCAACCAAGTGGATTTACATATGTGACCCAAGTACCCAACCAAGTGGGTTTACACATTTGATCAAGTCCTTAAATGATTGAATATAAAAAATTTACATCATAGGTCTCAACATGACCTTTTCATCAAATTACAAATATGAATTTTTATGACCAATACCAAAAAGACCTTAAGAGAGAGATCATATTTCAGAACCATCATAATGCCAACAATACATCCTTTCCACATGGCCAATGCTCCCCCTTAGCTTGTGCATCCTGAACACTTTTCAACAGCAAATCATCAAGGCATCTTCATCATAAACATTAGAGAATGAAACAGAAATATGAGAGCTGAAACATCATCAAAGATACCCAACAGCACCCCAGAAAAATTTGTCAGCAACCACCCATACACGGTTTTCTATGTATAATCTCGCATATATACGCGACTGTCTTTTAGGAAACCCACGTATCCAATTTAATCTTTTGAATTTAAGCATATCTGATATTTAGAGAGGCAGAGACAAGTCCCAACTTCTGTCTGAGATATTCAAATGCTTCCCTGGAATATATGAGAGAATAAAGATAGGACAATGTAGTTGTGTTTTCAAGTGTCATCCAACAGTTGTAGCATAAGCACATCAATAACCAAGCCTTCAGGCTTTTTGCAGCATCAACATATTCTTCCGAAGAGGAATTATCATACCAGAACAACTTCTTCAATAGACAATATGTGTCAAACAATCATCCACGTGATCTATTATCACCAAGATCTTCAAGATTTATCATGATGTAACATGTGTAGGAAATAGGTCTCAATCATGACAAAAATCATCAGCAACAAATTCTGCATGATCTATCCTTATCTCTGAATCATAAGACTTCCAACCCATCCATGTGTGAAAACAAAAGATACTCTTTAGCAAAAAGCAAACAAGGCTCATCCATAATCTCATCATAAGAAACCATGTATCATGTCATCATCATTTGAGCACGAGAACTAAGGAATAAGTAGATACAATGCAATCATTAGTAGTTAGACTGATGCTCCCCCTGAACCTGTGCTCCTTTTCTTGAGTTGTCTTACTGTTTTCCTTAATAGAAGAGCATACGCTTCTGTCTCCATTGGAACTCACGTGTATATGTGGCTTTAGTTCATGAAACCCGCGTATAGAAAGTGAAATACTGAAAATTTCACACTCCTTCTTCTCCCCCTAAATTTGTACCACCTGTACCTGTCTTCTTCACATCAGATGCACTGTCAGAAATAATCATAACCAGAATTACCAAAACAACCATGAGAATCACCATACATTGCTCCCCCTGTGATGATACATTACTGATTCCTATAATGTATCTCACATCATTCCTGCAGTCATTATGAGAATTAAGCTTTAGAAGCGAATGACTGCAATAGGATTATTATCCCCTACGTTTTTTATCGGTCCTCCTTCTCTTTCCATCTTTGCTTGAAATTTCTTATTGTGTGCCGGAAATTATCCAACTTCTCAGATCTATTCATCCTGCATTCTTTTTCTACATGTCCATACTTGTTACAAGCATAACATCTTGCGTGACCATAAAAGTAAGCATAAGGATCATAATGTGATTTTCTATTCTTTCTTCTATTGCAATTGGCTGCTTTATGACCAAACTTGCTGCATGAAAAACAATATCCCTTAAAGAAACCTGAGTACCTTTCTGTGTAGAATATGTTTGTTTGTGACTGAAACAATATGCTTCTGCAATTGGCTGCAACATGCCCATAATTATGACATTTAAAGCATTCAACATTATTGATCAAAGGAGAGAATCGATTGATGCTTCTATATTTAGGAGGGAATGATTTCTTTTGAGAGTTCATGATTGTCGGTTGACCTTTTGTTTCTTTCAACACTTCAGGTTTTGCATTGATATCCTTTGAATCTTTAGCACTTTCTTGTGAACTAGATTCTCCTTTAACAGTTTCATGAAAACCAAGACCGAATTTAACAGAAGGAGACCTTTGACTACTAGGAATATTATCTAGAATCTTAGTACTATCTTGAAACCACAAGAATTTATCCTTTTCTTCTAATTTACCTTTTAAAATGTTTACCTCAACCTCCAATTTTTGGCATTGCTTCTTCATACA
Source organism: Pinus albicaulis (assembly GCA_034641835.2). NCBI lineage: Eukaryota > Viridiplantae > Streptophyta > Pinopsida > Pinales > Pinaceae > Pinus > Pinus albicaulis. Next base: position 48,301 of record JAXQQM020073196.1, read on the forward strand.
TTCTTCTTTCCTTCTTCCTTCTTCTACTTGATCATTCAATTTTAGAATCTCTTCTTTCAACCCATTATCTTGTTCTTCAAGTGTTTGTAGAAGTTCTTCATTCTTCTTATTTGATTTTTCTAGATCTTCTTTCAGAGAGATGATTTCTGCTTCACGTCCTTCTTTGTCAAATGATTGTAGAAGTTCTTCATTCTTCTTATTTGATGCTTCGAGATCTTCTTTTAGAGAGATGATTTCTGCTTCAAGTCTTTTATTTCGATAGGATGTTTTAACCTGCAGTCTTTGATATATTTCTATCTGTTCCTTCATTGTTTCTATCTGTCCATTCATTCTAGAGATCATCTCTTTGTAGATAGATTCTTTCTTATTAGATGATCTTTGTTGATCTTCAACTTTAATCTTGTGAGCTTCTTCTAGATCCATAACATTACTTTCACTATCTTCACCATTGCATGCACAAGAAGGTGAATCACAAGAACAAAAATCAATACCTGTTCTACCTTCTTCATTTTCTGCTGTACATGTTTTCTGAGATATCTTCTTTTGAGTAGCCTTCTTCTTTTGCTTCCTTCCCATTGTGATGGATCTCCTTCAAGCGATCAAGATTCTGCAAAAGGACCTGATCTGATACCAATTGTTGGGAAAAATACTGAGAGGGGGGGTTGGGGGGGGGGGGGGGAATCATTATTTAGTGCTGACTGAAATTTTTTTTACTTTTTCTTTCTCTAAAACCCATACACTACTTTACTGAACCAAACTCGCATATACACATGGATATTCTTCATAAAACATAAGTATGCCTAGAGATCTTATTATGCATTTAATTCTTTACTTAGATCTTTGCATCATTCATTCATCAGAAGTTTAGTTAGCAGTAAGCATGTGCAGAAATAACATAATAAACCATCACACATAAGCAACATACATGAACACCAGGATTTAAGGTGGAAACCCAATTCGGGAGAAAACCACCGATGTCGTCGTCTCAGTCTTCAATATTTATTATAAAGAAAACATCTTACAACCATGTACTGGCGCAGACTCATACCAGCACGTAGGCACCCACCTACAGAAGGCTACCACCTTCTCTCATTTTCCAGCCTCTCCTAGAAGGGAACTACTTCCCCCTGCTCTCATTTACCAGCTACCACTACAAGGGAGCTACAACCCCCTCACTGAAGGCTTTGACCCTCAGCACCATTGCGGACCACGTTTCATCAATTTTCATACTGGATCCATCTCCACACATTTAAGCTCAACATCCATTAAACTGAAACTTATAACCCCATCAATTCATTCATTGAATCATCAACCAATCAATCAACAACTTGATCTTTAATCGACATAATTAGCAACATAATCAACATTCAAAAAACCCAGATATGTATGAATACATCAATGACAGATAGTAGTAAAACGGCAGAATAGATCAGAAATTTCATTCCACACACTTCAGCAAAACCCTAGATTTCATATGCACTTTTACTTCAATGAACCTGCGTATATACGCGCTTTCATAGAGACAAACCTGCGTATACTTATGCACACATTTCAAAACTGATCTCATATTCCATACGTGCTTTTGATGAAGCCAACCCATGTATATACACACTTTCTCTACCTCGAACCTGTGTATAGATCTTCAAACTTTGTAGGGATGTGCAACTCTTCAGATCAGAAAAATAGCTCAGATCTTACCCTTCACTTCAGAAAATATTTGCCACATCTCAAATCTAAACATTCCATAAACAGATCTAGAAAATGTATATACATTTCAGATATAGAGATCCCTCCTCATCATTTTCTTCATAGGTTCATTATTAATTCAAATCAATCAATAAACTATTACCCATTCCATGAAGATATATTTCAAAGTGAAGTATTCATTAAAACCTAGACTTATGCACACTCTTGCACTATGATCTTCTTCTCCTTATATAGATTTAGCTTTTATCAAAACCATGAGTCAAAACCACTTAACCACTGATGGTTTTCCTAGACGGGATCAAATAGATAATCAAGCGCTCAATACTTTGGGCCAATACCATGGTAATGTCCCCTGGTTTTATAAATTAGAGCACAAATAGGCATACGCTACTTGTCACGTACATTTCCGCGTACATACGCGATTTCTCCTTAACAAACCTGCATATATCATATTTATCATTTCTCTGGAACTTACTGAAATTTCTTTCTCTATTGCTTCTGAGCTGCTCTGTAGATACATCAGATTTACATCATTAACAAATCGTCAAGTCAGTTTCCATTAAGGACAACTTCATCAAGTAGGTTCCATCAAAGACAACACATTGTATCACATTGCCAACAATCTCCCCCTTAACTCATCAAGTAGGTTTCCATCAAGGACAACTTCATCAAGTATGTTTCCATCAAGTACAATAGGTTTCCATCAAGAACAACTTCATCAAATAGATTTCCATCAACTTTATCAAGTAGGTTGCCATCAAGGACAACACTCTGCATCATATTTCCAACAATTATTCGTGATGGACATTGATGTCACCAACGAGTTTATGGTGACAGTCAATGAACATCGCTATATATATGCACCAATAGCGAGGGCCATGAAAGTTCCATCACAAAAAATCATTGTTGTTCATATGAAATGGTGACAGTCACTATCCATCATTATAATCAATATTCGTGATAGACAGTGAATGTCACCACAACACATACTTTCAGCGACACCATCTTTGGTGACGTTCAATTTTTTGGCGACAGAGGCTATTGTCCATCACCATTGCTCATATGAAATGGTGACAGTCACTATCTATCACTATAAATCATTATTGGTGACAAACCTTGAATGTCACCACAACACCTATACTTTTGGCGACACCACCTTTGGTGACATTCAATTATTAGTGACGAAAGTTGTTTTGACCCTCACCAATGAGCTTATGGTGACCATTTTCGCCCCTCACCAATGTCCTTTTTTCTTGTAGTGTAAGAAGGAAACTATTTCAGTTGATTCTGATAAAAAAAAATTGAAGTATATGATAAACTTGATGCTATGATTGCAACTCTGATTAAAGAAATTGATGAAGCTTATTTACAACATTCAGTTGAATTGACTACTTTATCAACCTATACCCCTAAGCCTTCTATCAATCATTTAGATACCAGTATTTTAGAATATGTAGGTTCATCCTTATTTACTACCACTTCATCCATTGTTTCCACCACACTTCATTTCACGGATTCATTTTTTCCCAAGCTTCCATTTCAATCTAGAATTTTATTTCCGTCTTCCACCACCTCAAGTTCATCGCCTAGCATTTCTACTACATTTTACAATACATCATTCTCATTTCCAAGCACCTCTTCTAGCATACCAACTTCATCTTCTAGTATCTCAACCACACTTGCATGTACATCTTCCAATATCCCAATCTCATCTGCAAGTGCTTTAACTATATCTACAAGTACCTCAAGCTCTTCACCAAGTACTTCAAACTTACCTCCTAGCCAAGCTAAAATCCAAGCCATGGCTGCCAGATATGACCCATTGGTCCTACAAGCCCCTCTAAATTCCATGCCCCAAGATTATCAAAGAAAAATCCCTTAATTTGATGGAACAACTCACTACACTGCACAAAAACATGTTAATAAAATGACAGAATACTTTGAGTTGCATGAATTAGATGATGTTGATGTTCAAATGAGACGTTTTGCTCAAAATTTAGATGCTAATGTCAAGAAGTGGTTTAAAGGTTTACCTACTCGTAGAATAGATGATTTAGTTGTTTTTCATAAGATGTTTCTTAATAGATGGGAGAAGAAGAAAAATCCATTACAAATTTTGTCTGAATTTGAAAATATTAAAAGAGCACCAAATGAAATAGTTCAAGACTATTGTACAAGATATAACAGTATTTATAATGCAATCGCTTCTAATATTAAACCCCCTCCCGACTTTTCCCTTATCGAATTCCATGATGGATTTGATACAGATATGTCTTACCAACTGAGAGAGAGAAACTCAGAAACCTTAGAGAAGATGCAAAGTAATGTTGTAAGTGTAGAGGAAAACTTGTTAGCAAAGAAAGCTAGATTAATAAATGAAAGGAGAGTGACAATAAAAGAGGAAACATTAACTTCATATTTGAAAATAGATAACTTATCAAAAACATTAGAAAGAATGATGGATAGGTTAGATAACATGGAAATGAAGCTGCAATGGGATAACCAACAACAAGGACCTCGAATTAGAAATCCCAATTTTAGGAAAAACACCAACACTGGAAAATCTAGAGAATCAACACCTGACCAAACAATAAGACCACCTTTCCAAGAGAACTATGCTGAAAGTTCTCACCAAAACGAAAATGATGAAGACACTCGGATCAATCTAATGGGCATTAATGATGATAACACCATTTTTCTTACACAAGAAGAACAAGAGTTATATGAATTACAGCAACTACAATTATATTCTGGTGAGTCTTTTGATTACAAGCAAGGTTATGAGTTTGCAATTAATGAAGTTCATAAGAAATATAACCTTAGAAGTAAGAAAAATGTAGAGCCTTCTATTAAGAAATCTGCCCAAACTATAAAAAAAAGACAGTAGAGGCTCCTACCACTAAAGTTCTGCAAATCCTCCCTAGGGAAACCCAGCAAAACTCTAGTTCAACTCAAAAGAATTCAAATCCTAATCAGAAAATTTCAAGTCCCAAAATTTCACCCAGTCCTAAAATTGTTGATATAACTGATACTTTTGTTCAAACACTAGAAGATCCTCAAAAATATGTTGTTGCCAAGACAACAAATTATGTTAAAACATCAATTTCAGATCCAAAAACATCTACTGTTGATCCAAAATCAACTCATTCTAAAACAACCATTGCGAAAACAACTGCTGGAACCACAAAATCTACCAAAATTTCCACTGCATCTCAAACTATCCCTGAAAAGAAAATTAAAAGCAGTTAAATAGTGGAAATACAAACAGAAAATGAAAAACCAACTGTAGAAAAAGAAGATAAACCTACCCAAACTACAGTTACAAAAGAAGAAATAATTCAGTTAGGAAAAATCACAAGCACCATTCAACATCTAAGTTGAAATTGCCAAACTGAAGATACCAATTTCTTTAATAGAATTGGTTAAACATGACCGATACAAATCACATATAATTGAGACTTTAAATATGAATGATGTAGAAGATTCAGTTAGTTTGGGTGATGATCAACCAAAATTAATCTTTGGTCCTAAAGTTAATGGAAAACACCAAGAAGGAGGAGTTCATCCTTTCTACATTAGCTTAACTGTTCATCATTAGATTTTACATAATGCAATGCTAGATTCAGGGGCTTCACATAATTTGATGGCAAAATCAATAATGAAAGCCTTTAATTTAGACATCACTAGACCTTATAAAGATCTCTTCTCATTTGATTCCAGTAAAGTGAAATGTTTAGGCTTGATAAAAGATTTATGTGTTACTTTAGTTCAATACCCTAGAAAAAGTATAGTCATGGATATTGTAGTAGCTGACATCCATCCTAAGTATGGAATGTTTTTATCTCGCTCATGGGGAGCTAAACTGCAGGGATCTCTACAACTAGATATGTCTTATGCAACAATATCAGTTTTTCGCCAACCCAAGAAACTTTACAGAGATACATTAATGAAGTACATGGTTAGTAGTGTAGAAAGGCCTCGAAACTATCCTATTTATTCTACACCTATTGATATGGACTCATTCATTTTATGTAATTTTGAAACTGGCATATGAAACAACAATGAACTAAAACAGAAAAAAAAAAAAGCACTAGACAGTGAAAACATTTTTCATGAATCAATGTGGCACCTAGATTTTGATGGATAAGTTAACAAATTAGGAGTAGGAGTAGGAGTTTGGATACATAACATGGAAAAAAATCAAGTAGAATGTCATGCCTTTAGATTAAATTTCAAATTTACAAACAACATGGCTGAATATGAAGCACTTATTTTAGGACTATAGATTGTTAGAAATTTAAGAGCCAAAGGAGTGTCAATCATGGGAGACTCTGAGTTAATTATGAAACAAATAAGAGGAGAATATTCTATATATAATCCAAGATTAATACAATATATAGAAAATGTTTTAGATCTCATTAATGAATTGCTTGAATGTGACTTTTCTGCAATTCCTACAAAACAGAACATACAGGCACATAGTTTAGCAACTTTGGCTAGTACATGTAATCTTCCTTTTCAACCAAATCACTAATATACAGCAGAAGTTAAACATAGGCCTACAATACCAGATAACTTAAAATATTGGAAAATATTCTCACAGGATGAATAGATTTATCATTTCATGAATGCTGAAGGAGAATTTCAGAATTGTAACATAGACAGATTATACAGTAGATCAAACCATAGATAGTGAGATTGATATAAATGTTGTAGATGTAAATAACTTAGATTTTACTAAACCCTCTAAATTTACTCAAGTATAAATAGATAATTTAGAGAAGCTAGAGATTGAAGAATTAGCAGATGATGATTCTGACATTTTAAACCTTAAGAACAACTTTTTACCCAAGGGATTAGCCCCTTTAGAAGATATTTTTTATTCAAATTATGCTACAAGAAAACCAAAGATGGAACCATTAAGATCTGACATAGAAGAGTGCAATATAGGAACAAAACTAAAGCCTAATATGATAAAACTTTCAAAATCCTTACCTCAAGAAGAAAAATTGAAATACACAGCTTTGTTTAAGGAATTTCAGGATGTATTTGCATGGAGTTATGAAGACTTCAAATCTTATGATAATAGCATAATACAACACAAAATACCCATAAAACAAAATAAAAAACCTTTCAAACAAAAGCTTAGAAGAATCAATCTAGTTTTGATGCCTTTAATTGAAAAAGAGTTTAAGAGAATGTATGAAGCCCAGGTAATTACACCAATCAATATTCTGATTGGGTTTCAAACGTAGTTCCCACTACACTACAAGAAAAAAACACATTGGTGAGGGTCATGCTTGTGACGGACCTTTAAGGTCCATCACCACTGTCACATATTGTGATGGTCATTAAAAAACCGTGACTGTAAGTGTATATAGTGATGGTCCTTTATGGTCCATCACCAAAGACATTTTCAATGAAACTTTTGGTGAGGGTCGTTAAAGACCCATAACTAATTCTCTCTTTGATGACACTTCTAGTGACGAACTTTTAATGACCCTCACCAATGCTCTTTTTGTTACTTTTGGTGACGGTCAAAAAATGTCCGTCATCATTGATCACTAAAAACCGTCACTGTAAGTGTATATAGTGATGGTCCTTTATGGTCCGTCACCAAAGAAATTTCACTTTTGGTGAGGGTCATTAAAGGCCCATCACTAATTCTCTCTTTAGTGACACTTCTAGTGATGAACTTTTAATGACCCTCACCAATGCTTTTTTGGATACTTTTGGTAACGATCAAAAAATGTCCATCATCATTGATCATTCGAATGAGTTTTTGATGACGCTATGTGCCTGTTAATATATTTTTTGTCAAAATATAATGATTTAATACCATTATTGTGGAGCATTTTTTATAATATGTCCAAGGCTATAGTGGTTAGGGTCAGTCAATTTTTTAAGAAGTAATAAGTGTGTATCATTTCCCTCAAGTAATGACTAGTCGAATATAGATTTCCTATGAGTCAACAAATGATTCATATCTATTAAGTTAATTATCTAGAAAATTCCATTTAGATAAATTTCCACTATTGTGTGTAGGAAATATATTATTTAATACATAATCGATCTCTGACAATTCTATTAATGAGAAAGACCTAACAATCCTCAACAATCTGGGCACACCTTAAATTAATGCTTTGGCACACACTAACACTTCTTAGCACCCCACATGTCTTGGAACATCTTTGTACCTAGAACATCTTGTGATGACACTGGCGCCCAAGCACATGGTGGCATGCGCTAGCACAACATGGAATTCTCCTAGCATGTGTTGGCATGCTACATATAATCCCTAGCATGCCCTGGAACACCTTGGTTGAATGCATTGAGATACATTAGCACTTGGCACACAATGCCACTTGGCATGTATTGGGACCTATTATTAGTGTGCCTAGCTATCCCTTTTCAAAAAAATAAAGTCCTAACTTATTAACCCTCTTACTAGTTCTTCCTTTTGTTGCCTTGACACATATTGACATACCCTGGCACCCTGCGCCACATCCTTAGCACCAAGCTTGTATTGGCATATCTTGGCACTCTTAATTGGCACATGATATAATTAGCACACCCTGGAACTCCCAAGCATACTTTGGGAATTCTTAACATGCCTTGATATTCCCTAGCACACCTTACCAATGCTTAGCATACCTTGTCACTCCCTCCTTGGCATGACAACTAACACTAACCATTAACACTAGTCTCTAGCAGTACACGTTCCTAATATTCATTAACTTCCATGAATTTTTACCTAGTGTTCCCTCAATTTTTTTTCCTAGTACTCCTTAACACTCATCAACATGCATTATCACTCTCTAGCACACCTTAGCACTCTTCAACATTCCCTTCCACTTCATCACATGCATAACAATAGTCCCTAATAGATATTGGCACTTGGCACGTGTTGGCGCTTAGAAAGTCTTAGCATGTATGGAATACGTTGAGATGCCTTGGTATGATTTAGCATGGTTTAATATTAAATTTATTTGTGAAGATCAATTGTTGGAAAGTACATGAGAAGAAACAAAGGAATACTTGGCACTTAGAATGCACTAAGACTCTGCACTTGGCACCTATTGCCACCTAGTGTTGGTGTGCCTAGCATGCCCCTCTTGGAAAAGGTAAATTGATGACTTATTAACCCTCTTATGTGTTCATTTCCTTGTAGTTTAACTTTTTTCTCCTTTTTTTTGTCTTTACAGTCCCTGACATGCATTGACACACCCTTGCACATATTGGCATGCCTTATCACTTGGCACATCTTAGCATGTTTGACATGTATTCCCACTATCTGGCACATCAAGGGAGTGAAGAGAGATGTAGTCCTAAAGTAAGTCGAGTACGAGGGCCGAGTAAGGGTTGCTAAAGGGAGGTCATGATCATCCTCCAAGAGCAAGATCATCATGTGAGGGTTCAAAATAATGTTGCATACCTTAATGGTCGGTTTGCAATAGGAAGTAGGATGGCATATTGTTGGTTCTGTTCTGGCAGATCAAGCTTAAGAGAGGTTTCTCATGAGAATCTGGGCATGTGATTTCAATGGTGTCATTGTGTGAAGGCCGTATCAAATTCTGAAATGTTGAAATTTGCAACAAGAAACAGTGAGATTGGAAACCAGAAAGGACAAAAAAAAATGCACCCACACTAGTGAGGAATTTTGATGCACCAGGAGTGAGGAATGTGGGGTGTCTAATTTATTTTCCCCTTAAATAAATTGGACAATAAATTGTAATTTCATCTCATAACAACTTGTGTCAGTTAATTAAGTCATGATGACCGAGTTAGCTCAAGAAATTCGAGTTGAGGGTCTAATATGAGGCATCTAGAGGGATTCTAATATTTTTGGTGTCTAGTTGAAGTTGATGCATTAGTGGGGTGCAAGTGTAATTAACTCAATTAAATGAGTTAAAATCAGTTTAACTAGTTCTAACTGAGTCATGAGCTAGTGAGAGGTCCAGTGAATTAAATTAGATTTAATTCACAATGAGTAATCAATCAGATAACTGATAATTCACTATTAATAGTTGCATGCATGTTAGTTTCGAGGAATACCCAGTTGAGACAGAGGTTAAAGGGAACATAACTATTAGTTGTATTCAGAGAAAATTTCCCATCTGCAATTATAAAGTCGTTGGGATGCCATGATGGATTTCACAATCAAGGGAGACTGATTTTCCTAATTAATAAGGAGTTAATTTCCTAGGAATTGCATGAGCAAGGCAGGCTGAAGTAAGGATGAGAATTAGCTAAGTACTAGACTAAGTTTTCCTACATCAATGGGAGACAATATTTGACAGAGTGTTGGAGAATCTCATGAGAGATTAAGCATTGTATTGTTTCATGATTCCTTGACTTAATACACAACAGAGATAGAGGGGTTTTAATTAGTTTCTTTCCCCAAACAGATCATGTTGTTGTGTGATTGATAATTTATTTCTCTTACTTATATGTGATTGTGCAATCATGTTTTGTTTCCGTAAATTGTAGGAAGGATTAAGTATCTTGTTTTAGTATATTACAAGATCAAATTGAATCTCGTTGGTTAGATTTTCTACATGGTATCAGAGCAGGAATTTTTTGGGCGGCAAGTTTGTAGAGAATATTTGAAGGTTTTGGTGTAAAATTTTCGAAAAAAATAGAATATTTGGATTCCTTGCGAGAATCTACCCAAATGGAAAAAAAATCGGTCAAATCAGAGCTCGGACGAAGGAGACATCATCGATTTAAAATCAACTCTTTTTTAGAAACTTTTTGTAACTTCGGGACAATTACACTGTGCGTGTGTCAAGAACCTATATGCACTTAAGGTACCAGATGCATGCAAAGCTTTGAGGAGAAAGGAAAAAGTTAGAGACTTGGTGGTTTAGAGGGAGCATAAATTACCTCTCAACATGCATCCTCATGAGAAGCAGTCTCATAAGGTTGTGGAGTAGTTGTCACAATTGGAGAAGCAGAGAGGAGACCGAGTGGAAGTGTCCACTCAAGCAGAGATCTCTATGAGGGGGAAATTTCGAGCCAGATGGGAAGAGGGAGAAGCCATACCTCAAGGTGTAAGGTGGGGTTATGTGTAGACATAATCCCAAGATAAGAAATTTGGGCAAGGTCCATTGAGATGGTGTGTCTCATGGATCGAACTTGGCTACAAGAAGCCCACAGTACAGCAATAGTAGGAAGGATCAATTAGATTGATGTAGTCAGATGTGAGCAAGACAGAAACCAGAGTGACAGATGTCAAATACTAGAGCACAAATAGAGTTAGCAACAGTTCAAAGAGCACGGATGCAGATGTCAACAGCAGTGCAGAGAATCCAGTACTAGACAGGTGCAGTAGCTAGCAGCAGTCAGAAGACTCTGATGAAAGATGCATTATACTGATTCATTTGTTCAGAGGCTATTCAGTTTCAGGATTTTCAGGTGCAAACAACACTAGAGAAGTGTAGCATGCAAAACATTCCAAAGGTACCGGATGGGGATATATTGAATTCCTTTCTTGTTGAGAGGGAGTGTTAAAATTTGCAATAAGAAACAGTGAAATTGGTGAATAGAAAGAAAAAAAAAATGCACCCACACTTGTGAGGAATTTTGATGTACCAGGAGTGAGGAATGTGAGGCATCTAATTTATTTTTCCCTTAAATAAATTGGACAATAAATTGTAATTTCATCTCATAACAAATTGTGTCAATTAAATAAGTCATGATGATTGAGTTAGCTCAAGAAATTCAATTTAAGATGACCGAGGTGGATATTGGTGGCCACCCGCCTATTCCACTTGGGCCCTCGCCATTGTCTCTTTTAGTTTTTCAATTTCCTTAATTATAGCACAATTTACTATTTTTGTTATTTTTTTGGGTTCTGAACTTTCAAAGCCATTTTGAGGCCCCAAACAATGTTTTTTTTGGCATGAAAGGTTTGGAAATTTCATAGAAATCATATTAGCAATTGTAGTCCTCGGAGAGATCTTTCTAACGAGGTATCATGTGTGTCAAATGAAGATCATATGACCAAGTTACGACCCTGGGAAGTTGGCTGCCCAACTAACCCCAATGGGGCCCATAAACTCTTGGTGTTACATCTCCTCAGGTTAGGGTTTTGGTTGTCTAGGGTTTTATCTTATTTTAAATAATAAAAAGACCCTTTATCCTTATTGTAACACAGTTCAGAGGAACATAACTATCAGTTGTATTTATAGAAAATTTCCCATGTGCAATTATAAAGTCATTGGAATATTATGATGGATTGCGCAATCAAGGAAGATTGATTTTCCTAATTCATATGGAGATAATTCCATTGGAATTGCATGAGCAAGGCATGCTAAAGGAAGGATGAGAATTGGCTAAGTACTAGACCGATTTTTCCTAGATCAGCAGGAGACAATTGGCAGAGTGCTGGAGAATCTTAAGAGAGATTAAACATTGTATTATTTCATGATTCCTTGACTTAATACAAAATAGAGATAGAGGGTTTTGAGCAGTTGCTTCCCCAGATACATCTTGTGTTCTGCGATTGATAGCTTGTTTCTCTTACTTATATGTGATTGTGCGATTGTGTTTTGTTTCCACAAATTGTAGGAAGGATTCGGTATCTTGATTTAGTACATGATTAAAAGATTAGATTGAATCTCATTGGTTAGATTTTCTACATGAAATAAAAGAGAGGATTGATACCATCTTGCCTTGTGGTGGTTGGTAGGCCGCAAGGTCTGTGATAAAGACCAACATAAATGGAGGAGGGCTTGCACTGTAATTTAGAGCCATAATAGAAGTTGATGCAGGCGTAATATTGACTGAGTTAACCCTAGTTTGAGGGTCGACATTCAAATCTGAAGTTCATGTCAAGATTCAGTCAAATAAATTCCCAGAATCTATGGATCCATATGAGCTAGGTTGAGTCCCTTATGGAGGCAAGAGTCATGTTTTTTCTATGTGTGGATAGGGTTCATTCTACAACAATTAAAATTACATAAGTATAATGCCCTAGTTAGGACAGTTTTCTAGCATGTTTAATTCATAAGGTATGACCTTAAGACTGTGACAAATTTGCGTAGAAGAAGATGGGTTGTGACCCTTAGAGCGAGGTTTATTTCTGCAATAAAGACCGTAGATCTGGAAGATGGTTTGCAGATTCAGTATGTGTGTAGACAACAAATCCAAAGGAGGGTGGAACCTGAGCAGAAGATTGAGCATGCAAAAGAAATGTGCCATATGAAGAATGGATTGACATGCAGAGGAGTTTATTTTGGTGGACTTTCCATAGATTTTTAGACAAATATATGAAGAAACCTATAAAAAATTAGTAAATGGACTGTTAGTGGCTGATTTTTTACCCTAGTTCAGTCATCTATAGATTTTTAGAAGTATGATAAGAGGAGTAGTTCATATTTGTTCATAGATTGGACAAAAATGATCAAATTGTCAATACACAAGAACAATGATCTTGACAGGACTCAAACCATTTTTAGGTGGAAGATTTGAAGAGCCCTAGATGAAGACACTATTGTGGCCCCTAGATCAGTAAAAAGAATTGACTATGGTTGGGCAGATTGATGGTAGGCCAAGTACAGTTGGAGGGTTGTTAGGTTACTGTCAAAGAAGAGCCCTGTCTCTTGTTTTGGTGAAGCACAACAAAATTGGTAGAAGAGAAGGTGTATAGGGCCAAAGGATGTGAAAATTTTGAAGGACTAAAGTAACAGTCAAGTGGGTGAACCAACTAGCCCTAGTTCATTATATTGTAGAGGATTGATTCAGTGAGAAGAAGGGCAGCCTCCATAGCCCTGGACTCCTCATCTTGGACCTGTAGTATGTAAAAAGTGGGCATACCAAAGAGTTGTTCACAAATGGAATTGTGAACAACTTGTTACCACTCAAACTAGTAGTGGATCTAAAAGGGGTTCCTAAGAGGGCAACTGCTAGGATAAGGGAAACGATGGAGGCTTAGCCCATTGTCACCATAGCTAAGGATCCTTGCTCTTCACGGACTTTCACCGATGGGTGGAGTCCCGGTAGTTTAGGAAGTCACTTGTAGAGTATAGGTCAATGAATAGATGGGAAGTGACCCTCGAAACCCTTTCCCTAAGATAAAATAAAGAGTGGGACTTGCTTTCCTTATAAGCAAGGGAATTATATTCTAGGGAGAGAGGAGGGGGATTGAAGGGTTGAGGGAGAAGAATAAGACTTATGAAGGAAGTTCTCAATCCCTAAAATCTTTTGGGAACTTGGATTCCCAAATGGTCCTTAAGGAAAGGCCTTTGACACCAAATGGGACCACACGGGGCCAAGTGGACCCAGCCCAGGTTCGGGAATGGAATTTAGCAACCAATGATGTTCCTATCCTAGACAAGGTGAATATGGGAAAGGATTAGACAAGTGTTTTTACTTCGATAGGTCAAATTGATCCTAGAAGGTTCTATCCTTGGGAAAACCTAGGCAAAACTTGATCCTAGAGCTAGGGCTTTAAGTATCCAGAGATTCCACCGTCAGAATTGGCCCAAGTTTTAAGAAGAGTGAGGGCACCCATCAACGCAGCTGTCTCTATGAGATAGAAGTTTTCCTCTAGCTAGATTCTTGGGAAATTGTTGCCCTAGGTGACCTAATGGGGCTAGACCTAGGGAATGTGAAAATTTCTTAATCTAAGAAACCCTATTACAATATCTTGATTTACTTCTTCTACTTGAATTAAGTTATAAGTTAATTTCTGAAATATTCAATAAATAAGCGAAGTAAATAGTAAATACAACTAGCAACCTACACATACAGATCAAATACTGAATAGCATGCTCATAGACAAAGTGACACATGGATTTTCTATACAAATATCCCCTGAAAAATCCCAATGTGGGAAAACCAGTGCAGTTAGCTCTGGAGGGTTTTCATTATTATGCAGAATCTAAGTACAACAATCCTGGGCACCAAAACTAGTTCACCCAACAGAGAAATAAAAACGCAAGTAATACGCTGCTCTGAATCCCTCTACGCCAGCCTAACTAGCCTGAGTCGACCTCTGCGCTGCTCAGTAAGGGCCTGCGTCACACCTGAAGGGCTTACACTATCCCTACGCTGCCCTGACTGGGCATGCGTCAGCCCTGCGTGGCTCCTGCTGCCTCTGCGCTGCCCCTGCTGGGCTCTGGCTGGACTGCATGGCTCTTGTTGCCCCTATTGCTCTGGCTGGCTGGAATGCTTAAAAAGAAAAAGCATAGGTAAGAAAGAAGGAACTAACCAAAGGTAACACATAATAGCCAGAAAAATTGAAGAAATGAAATGAAAATAGATCAATGTCCACAAATAATTGAAATAGCTCAATGGTACTAGAGAGTAAAATCTTTGAAAACAACAATAAGTGCTTATAGAATCATCTAAGAGAACAGAGGAGACTAGTTCATGAGGTTAAAATGTTGTATAATTGTTGGCACAGGAAAACTGTAGAATTTTTAGAGTAAATCTCTGCAGGTACCATTAGTTGGTGATCATCGATAATCATTTCATTTCATCAAATACCTAGATGAATGGGCCTTACAAGCTATTTGCGTAAACAAACCCCACAGAAGCTATGTGATGGAAAAATATTCACACTATATTGAAGAAAACACCTACCAAATAAGGATGACATTTCAAATGGGGCAAGAAAGAATAGAGAGATAGACATCGAAAAAGTTAAAATGCTAGGGAAACAGGAAAGAAACTAGGTAGCATGAAGAAAGAAAAACAAAGAAAATTATAAAAATGGAAAACCCTACAAATTAGCACCCATCCAAACATTACCACAATTTTTTCTTTAACTCTAAATCTCCAAATTCATCAAATTATATCTTGTATTCAAACCTGATCCTCTCTGTTAGCCATTCTGAAGATAAGGCTAAGAACTTACTACATAGCCATCACCTTCATGTAGTGATCTTATTTTGTGACCAGAAAACCTACTTTCGTGAAGACACGGAAAGGTAAACACTCTCTACCAAGATTTTCCATATAGCCCAGGTTGAGCAACCATGTATACATCACCAATTTTTTCTCTTTAGATTTGTAACTTAGAAGAGCTTTGTTTGACCACCTCTGGGTTGCACCCAGAGTCACCCAGGCAAGCCCTCTCAACATCATCCTCTTTCTGTAGTACCTAATTAGTAATTTAATTAACCATAACAGTTTCTTAATCATGCAGGTATTTCAAATATATTTCCAATAAGCATAAAACTTTCATGTTAAACAATCAAGTCAAAATACTAGACTATGATGCAAAAAATACAAAGAAACCTCACCAACACTCAAAGGAAAAACAAAGTCAAACCTCTACAAAGTATAGATAGATATCTGATAAACTTCATTCCACCACAAAAATGTGCTTAACTAAAGAAAATTCTAGTTATTGTGCTTTCAAGACAAAGCTTTCAAGGGCAGTGATGTTATAAACATACCCCTACACCTCGTGAACAATCAACGTGTATAAATAGACCATCATGCGGCTCATTTTAAACATCATTATTATCATTTTATAAATCATTTTTATTAAATCATCAAGAAGCAAGCAACAATTGCATTCAGTTCCACTAAAGCAAAGTATATGGCAGTTTCATATACTTATTATGAAGCTATCTAGATTTACAACTTGATTGTAGAGTCAACCAATTAGTTGTTGAAGCCCAATATTGTCTCTTGTGAGAATCAAAGTTACATCAAGCTCTATGAAAATCCAATGTGTCATGAACCATTTCAAACACATTGACATTCAATACAATTTCCTAAGATTCCAAGTTCATTAGGGAGTTGGTAGTGTTGGACCACATTCTGACAAAGTTGCATATGGTTAATAGTTTGACAAAGCTCTTAACAAAGGGGAAGTTTGACAAGTTGGGGGAGAATCTTGGGTTATTGGGAAAAAAAAATTCTCAAGAGTGTTAGATTACCTAGTTGGTCCGAGTTGGTCTCACCTCAGCCTTGAGAAGTTGAGCAGCACCAGGATTTCAAAGCTAGATTGTGGTACACCAGTCAGAAAGATTCTTAAATATAGCTAGAAGCTTATAACGACACCTTCGAGGATAGATGAATTAGTTGTTGGGTCACACCCACCAAGTATGGCACACTAGTTGAGGATAACAAGTTCATGATATTTTATAGAAAGTTGTGAACTTCAAGTACAAGTAGATACACAATCCATTCGGATCCACATAAGTTTCAGGTTGATGATGAGTTATGGTTGAACTTGCATAAAGAGCAATTGACAAACTCCTAGAAGAAGCTCATACCATTTTGATACGAGCCTTACACCATCACCAAGGCTATGGGTGAGAATTATTTCGAGGATAGTCATAGGATGATTTATATTACTTCAAATGTATATGTTAGGATGATTTATGCTTGATGGGGTGCATGTCTAGAAAGAGTTCCTTTAAGATAATGAAAAATATGATCGCACAATTACTTACACAAGTAATTGTGATATCTACTTGAATGACATGAGGTAACTACATAAGAGATTTTAAAAGTGACATTTTTAAGGTTTTTTTTATATCAAGGTACGTGGATCATTATGTTTTTTTTCCAAAGCATTTACATATGACTAAATTTTTTAAGTAGTATATCACTCTAATATTATTTCTCTTACATGCTCCTAGGTTATAATTCAAAGCGTCATAGGTACTAAAATTCATGAAACTCTTGTTTTTTTGCTCTAAATAACTAAAACTCCCAAGTGTGCTACTCTTAATATTCAAACATGCACTATTGTTAATACTACTTCCTCTAATTGTTATTTTTCCTCCATAAGTAAGCTGACTACAAGGTGGACTTGAACCATTATTAACACGCTAGTGTAGTGTTACCTATTTGTATTTAAGAAGCATAAGGGGCGGGGTTGGTATAATGCTAGCTTTTCTATTGTTTAGTGCCATGCCCACTACTAGGTTCTCATCCTCTTTTGGCCTTAGGATATGGTTTCCCATTAGTTCATTTGATTCTTTCTCATTCGCAATCTCATCGTACATTGCATCCAACCTGCTACTTTGTAATCACATATCTCTTGTAACCTCACTCTAGTGTGTTCATTAGACCTCATTGAGGCACATTGACTACCACTCTTTATTGATCTATATTTTATCATCAACCATTTGTTTCACAACCATCCATTCACCAACTCACCTTTCTCATTGAAATTCTCCAACTCTCTCATCCTCGACTCACTACTCTCTTCCTAGTTAATCTACTTTTGCAAATCCTCATTGCCTTCTTCATTTGCTCACATCAAGTTCAACCACCACTCATTAATTATCTCTACTTCCTCAAAACTTATTCAACTTACTTATTCAACTTACTTTTTAGATTTTATATCCTTCATAGCCATTTATTCTTTTGAAATCTAATCTTTTTCAACCCCATTGTAATCCATTACTTTATTACTTAATGCATACCATAATCAACCACCATTCCATAATCAAAAAGTTAGTAGTAGGAAACAAATTTTCCTAATATCAAAATTTTTCTAATATCAACTTTTGTTTTTCAAATATCAAAATTTTTAGTTTCCCTCGTCTATTTCCCTCATGTTGCAAGGTTTGTCCAACGAAGGAGGAAGGGCGTGTCCATGCTATCCAACTATGATTTGATACAATTGGTTGAACTCAAGAAATTGGAATCTCGGTGCCTCTAATCACGGTGATTTCTATCCTGAGACTACCATGGAAAGCTCCATTACACCGAGGGGTTCAAGTGGGCTAATCAAAAGATGCGTGGATGGCCACGATCATGATCACTTCCTGTGAGATGAACTACCTGGTTTTTCGTTACCTCCATGAATCAGGTGAGAGTTTGTATTCGACCCATTTCAGTGAAACCATTTTATTTTATATGAACATCGCATGTAAAATTGATTTTCAATGAAATTTTTTGAAGCTTTCCATGTAAGTGCCAAAGCTTTTGAAATTTAGGGTAATGGCAGACTTAGTATGCTTTTTAATCTTCTCTGTAAGATTCAAAGCCTTGCCGCACTAGTGAAAGAGTTGTGTATATCATGTAACCAGAAATACTCTGTAGCTTAGGGGGGTGTGTAATATATCTTAAACCATTGTTTGGTTATAATCCTAGAAGGAAAAATTCGCAGTTCTGCAGCATTGATTGAAACCCCTACATGCTAAATATTTTGATTCGACCTTTTTTTTTCAAGATGAAAAAAGCGATGTTATATATAATAGTTCATATTCGTTGATCAAATATCATTTTCCAGCACATTAGACATACCATTCTAGCATATGCCAGATAGTAGGCAATATATGAACCACATGAAGAGGCAAACCAAATCCATCATAAGAACAGTACAAAGGCCATAAAGACACATAAAAACTCCACATACCAACCGTAGAAAACCCAACCAATACATAACTAAAGAACATCACTGAGCCTAGATACATATCGAGGGTCAGTGGGAACATCATCTGATTGAAAAAAGCATAAAGGATAATATGGAGAAAGGAAAAAAACAGAAAAGGATCTGGTATCTACAATGAAAATATAGCCTATAAAAGTAGCATAAGAAAAAAGGATATCCCGCTTGCTTTCAAATGTATTCTGGCTCGCTTGAGAAGATCAGGCTCGCTTGATGTATACTATGGTAGAGGAAAAGATTGAGAGTCCAATAGAGTGGAATCCCTGTAATGCATGATCTGAATAGCACCATATGTGGACTCCAACCCTCTTTTGGAGAGAAGGTCAGCACACGTATTTTTCTCCATATGTATGTGCTGAATAGTGTAGGCTTGAAACTTTCCTAATAGATACTTGATCCATTGTACCCAACCAATTCTATTGTTGCATTGCATTCCACATTTGCCGCTGATCCCATCAATGGTGTACTTCGATTCTCCATATATGTGAATTGAAGGGAGATTTAGATGATAAGAAATCAGTATCCCACTCCATAACTCCATAATTTCTGCCTTATTGTTTGAGCCAACACCTCCATTCCAAAACATGTGATATCGATCCTTGTTTTCAAGCTTTATCCAGGTCCCACAGCCACATAGGCCATCCTTATTTGCACCATCAAAATATAAAGTTGGGAGCTCAATATGGTCAGGCCGGATTCTCTTAGAAAGATCCTTAATAACAGGTGGGATACAAGGACAATCATTAATCCATAAAGCAATATTCCCTGTAATCTTGGAGTGTTGTGGAGGAACCCCTTTGAAAATCCAACGATTTCGAGCATTCCAGATTTCCCAAAACACATAAAAGGGTAAAGATTTGTAAGAGAAACTTACAACAACCCAAGATTTGATAACTTGAATACAGTCAGAAGGACGCCAAGAAGGGTCACCTATAAGCCCAGCAAAATGCTGCCAAATAGAAAGAGAGAAGGTACATGTGAAGAAAAGATGAGAAGTAGCCTCTTCATGTTGGAGACAAAATGGACATCTTCCAGGACCATAAAATCCCCATTTTCATAATACCTCCCAAGTTAGTACTCTGTTTTTCCACAATAACCATGCAAATAATATTATCTTTGTATGGATTTTAAGATTCCATGTAATATAAAAAGGAGACAACATAGGGTCAGGAGTCATTTTAGCGATTTGATTTTCATACTCATCCTTAACGAGTAATCCCGCACCCTTGAATTTTCCATTCCAAACCATAATGTCACCTTCCCCTTTGAAAGATAATCCCATCTCCTGTAGAAGAGATTTACGGCATTCCCAGCTATGTGCTTCACTGCCCCGTAACCCCAGCATCTCTGCAGATTTCCATATGGGAGCCCCGAGGTTCCAGCAGTATATAAGATCAAAGATAGAGAGAATGCCACTGTGATGAAGTCTGTGAAGTAGGTGTGAATCAAAGAGAATTTCATTTTCATATGCGAGCATTCGGTCGACTCTAATTAGAATATTTTTTCCATTTTCGAACTCCCAAACTAGTCTTTGTCCCAAGATGTGCATCACTCTTTGGAAACTACACTAGATGGTTGAAGCCATTTTTATATACCTTACACATCCCAAGTATATAGATTGAATATAATCACCCTCAAAATATTTGTGTGTAATTATTTTAGACCATACTCTGTCCCCCAGATATTTTTGGGATAGAGATTTCCTCCAATTTACAGATATGGATTTTAGTGTTATCCAAGGAACCTCCCCACAGAAAATTTGCAATAATGGAATTAATTTTGTTAACAGTGATTGCCGGAAGAAAGTACAAGTTAGACCAATAGACCACATATTGAGAAAAGACAACTTGTATGAAGATATATCTACCATCCAGCGAAAGGAACCTACTCATCCATTTGTGTATCTTGTTTTTAAATTTCTCGATCAACCAAGTCCAATCATTGCTATTGTATGAACAAGGTTTGAGTCTAAATTTAAGATATGTTATGCCCAACATTATTTGACTTATGCCAGTCCCTATAAACTTAATTTCCTCCACATCTCTCGAATCATACAGAAGGAGAGATTTACCTTTTTTAATGCATAAACCAGAAGCAGCTCCAAAGTGATTGAGAATGTAGTGCAGATAAAACCATTGGTTCCTAATAATTTTACCAAAGACCAGAAAATCATCAACAAGTAATTAGTGTGTGACACATACCGTAGGAGAGAAAGCAAGTCCATCAAAGTAACCCTTTTCCTTTTCCATCTTCATGAGGTTCCTGAAGCAATCCATAATAAGGATGAATATGAGTACGGATAAAGCACAGCTCTGTCGAAGCCCTCTTTCGGCCAAGAAAAATTCAGTCGGTAGTCCATTAATGAGAATATCATATCTTACTGAAGTTATGCACGCCATTATCCATCTAATAGACCGAATAGATAACCCAATATTTAGGAGAATTAGCCTAATGAAAGACCAATCTGCAAAATCATATGCCTTATGGATGTTGATCTTCATAATTAGAGCCTCAGCTTTGTTTTCATGAATGGAGTGTAAAGCCTCCTGTGCTATAGCAATGGCATTGTGTATAGACCTGCCACTTAAAAACCCAAATTTTTACTTAGAAATGTATGTTGATAGGATCCCCCGAATCCTATTTGCAATAATTTTAGAGGTGATTTTGTACACAACATTACATAGTGCAATAGGCCTAAAATATAAGAACTTTTCAGGATCTGATGACTTAGGAATGATTGTCAAGAAGGTCAAATTCATATCTCCAGGAACAAAACCTAGAATTCTAATCTGTTCCACAACCATAAGCAGCTCGTACTCCAACATATCATAAAAGTGTAAATAAAATTCAACCGGCCATCCATCCGGCCCAGGACTTTTGTCATGTGAAAAATATTTTAATGAAACTTCTAACTCCTTAGATATCTCCACCTCCATAACATTGTTTGCATTTAGGTCTAACGTGGAGAGCATATGTTGTAGTACCCAAGCTTGGCTTTGATGATCAATTTCATGGTCAAATTTATAAAAATCAGTAAAATAATTGAGTGCTTCAACCTATATGTCCTACGTTTTATGTTTCATAGAGCCATCCGCAGCCTTTATTCTCCAAATTGAATTCATGTTCCTGCAGCGATTTGCACAATTATGGAAAAAAATTGTATTCAGATTGCCTTCCTGCAACCATTGAACTCTGATTTTCAATTTCCATGTAGTTTCCTGTATTTTTAAAATCTCAAGCTTGCGAGGCTCCAGCTTCTCAAGAGTGGCATAGGATAGAGAGTCAGGTGGAGTGATCATCATGTCCATATAAATCTGAACAATCTTACTGTCGATGTCTCTCAGCTCCGAGACCCCTCTTATATTACTGTATAGAAAAATACCTCCAAAGAAATTATAGGCCTTTAGACTGTACAATAAAGGGTCCCAAGTGGCCAACATTCCACCCGCCCAACCCACTGCATCCACTCCCACTGCATGCCAACTCGAGCGTATACTTAAAATGGTCTCAATAGAAACAATCTGATTACAAAGAGTTTCCTGGAGAAATACCATTGATGGATTTATTTATGAGAACATCTGGCAAAGCCGAAGATTTTTAGAGGGTCTGCCCAACCCTCTTACATTCAGAGATACCATAGTCATCATTTAGGTACTTCATTGGGGCTGCCTATTCTAGGGCCCCAAATATCACCAATTGTAGTAATAGGAACATCATGCAAATCATGCAGCTCCCCTTGAAATAATGATTTTGTCCTGAGTCGACCACGAAAATGCCTTGATCCCTTTTTATTAGTCTTCCTAACAGTGATGTTTGAAGCTGACTCAGGAGATATATGAGGAAAGGGTTTTGAAAGTCCTTTATCAAAGACAGTAAGTGCAACCATATCTAGCATCGGGTTTCCTAGAAGCGCATCTAAATCACTACCCACAATATTCCACGGGGAATCTGGGCGTTGTGGGGGATCAGGTTCATAAGAAGATAATGGAGAGGCCCATTCCAGGGGGGGGCATCGATGGTGAAACCACTAGCGGTTCAGAGGGATGTAGACATGGTGATAAGGTAGGATTTCCCATATAGACAGTTCCTTGGGGGTCATCTATTGGTTTATTAGAGTGCGGCAAGGTTGACTCATGGGAAATTGGAGAGAATTCTTGATTGTAGCGAGGGGAACCCGTGTTTTCAGGTAAATATGGGGCTTTTGCAGTACGTATAATTAACAAAGGTAAATCCGAAGAGTAAGATCTGACACTATTATAAGAGGGGGGAATTGACTTACCCAAGTCAGACCTAGATGCATGAGCTAACTTATTTCCATGTTGGTGACCAAAAGACATGTCTTTGTGGTGTCCTCTCCTCCATTGTCACATAGGACATATTCTTTGCAAGTGACTAGTGTGGTGACATATGAGACAACGGAATGGCACACCCCAGTAGTCTAGTCTTTCTCAGTGTATTCGTTGTCCCCAAATTAAATCAACATCACTCGACAACCCACCTTGGAATGAAACTTCAACTAAAATCCAAGCAATCTGCTTGTCTGTAGTACCAATACATCTAGGATCCAAATATTTGGTCATTCCAATGGAATTTCCAATAGCCCGAAGTGTTTTAAAGGTCCATAACTCCAGGGATAAGCCTAGTAATTTGACCCAAATCAGTTTTCTCTTCGGGGCATCAATTACAGGATTGAAACCCGAAAACCATGGTAGGAGCTGCATGAAACTCCTGCCCCGGACCCAAGTTCGAGTCATAATCTTCCTACAATATTCCTCATGCAGAAGCTTCTCACTGAACTAGTTCCGCATCATTTTACTTACTTTAGGAATGTATCCTAGAATTGGACACCAAAAGGTTTTTACCCACTTCGGCAGATCAAAAATTAAATCCTCTGGGTATAGCCATCTTCCTATCAGCGCTCGCTTTTGCAAGCTTGCAACTTTTTCCTAGAGGTCATTATGTTCCAAAATTAATTGTTTGATATTAGATGCAGGTTTATAGCAATGGTACTTGTAATGAATATTCCTCCTATATAAACCCGACTGTGATTTAGAGTGTGCCTCATTCCTATGTGAAGAAAAACCCTTCCTCTTCTCATTCTAGAGCTCGTTGGAAGTATGTTCTGGTACATGATTCGGGTTATGATCAAAGTCCACCCTTTTTCCATCCTGGAGAGTCTTTCGTAGCCGTTCCTTTTCATCACTTAAGGTGGTGAAAATTAGATCCTCATGGGTGGATGTGTCGGAAGAAAGGATATAGTACACTTGTGGCGAGTGTAATATTGTCAAAATTTCTTTAAGCTATTCTCAAACATTTCACCAAGGAAAACCCTCTTTTAGATTTATCAAAACCCTATAAATAGTTTTATATATTTGAAAATATTGATCGGGACCACTATTGAAAAATTGGTTGGGGTAACCAGGTTAGAGTACTGTCAGATTTGCAGTCGAAAACTTGGTTCACAAAGAGGGAATTTGGTTGGCCCGCTTATACCTCTTTTCCTTATGTTTTCCTGTGAGAGAATTTTCTTGTGGTTTAGCTGCCAGATGAAGTAATTTAATTTGGGTATAGAATTTTGTATCCAGATCTGATTCCATATCCCACTTTTAGGGGGAACCTGTTCCTCAAAGAGGACATGTGTGTAGCCTTCTTTGACTGAGTATCTTGTGTTCTTCCAGCACCATTTGTCTGGTTTATCTCTCGCTATTGGAGAACATCCCTCAAGAAGATTTAGGAGTTTTTTTTTTCTCATTTAGCTCTTCGGGGAGATCTGATAGAAGCCACCCTTCCCATTTCCACTGTTCATCCCACACTGAGATTTGTGACAAGGTTGTAATTCTGATCGACTTGAAGTGATCTCAGAGGGGTTTCAGCTGTTCCAAATCTGCTAGTGGATCGTTATTCATTATTTTTTCTTCCCAAATTTTAACTGTCAGACCATTTCTAGGAATTATATTGATGTTTTGAGTAATTAAAGGAGATGAGGATAGAAGAATATGCCAAATTGGGGAGCCCTGAGTGGTTGGAATATACCCGTTTTCCTATTCTTGTTGCTTGAAATACTTTCCTCTTATTACTTGGGCCCACCATTCTTCGGGTTTTATGACTAGCCCCCACCATAATTTTGCCCCAATTTCTAGGTTAATTAATCTCGGGTCTCGAATTCCTAGTCCTCCATGTTGCCTAGGTGATGTAACAGTCTTCCAGTTTACCATGTGATATTTTCTTGTTGTTTTTTTCCCTCCTTCCCATAATAACTTCCTTATAAAACTGCCAAGTTGCTGTAGGATATACCTCGGAGCCTGGAGGACCACGAACTGATATAAAGGGAGAGATGACAACACTAATTTGATAAGAATGAGACGACCTGCTAGATTTAACCAAATCCCTCCCCAATTGGTTATTTTTTGTTTCATTTTGTCAATGATGCCTTGCCGGGCCTTAGGACTGGTCCTTTTCAAGAAAATTGGGACTCCTAAGTATTTAAATTCCTTCTAGTCTATTTCTACCTTAAATCCCAATATTTCTTCTATTTTATTGGCCTTTCTAATGGAGTTATTCCATGCATATATTCTACATTTGGCATCACTTGTTTTCCCTCCAGATGCTTCTTGGAATTTGTGCAAGTAAGAATTGAATCTTCTAGTTATGACTAGAGATGCCCCACCTAGAAGAGTTGTATCATCAGCAAATTTCCCATGATTTATGCTTCTGATTCCTTCTTTGAATCTGATTCCCAGGATGTGATGAGGGATCCTTCCTGCTTCAAGGTTGTGACTAGTAAGAGCCTCTCCGACCAATATATATAAAAAGGGCGAGAGGGGGAAACCTTTTCAAAGACCTCTTGAAGATTGGAAGAACCCATCCCCCCTACCATTAATCAGAGGAGAGATACAGGGACTAGCAATGCATTTCTCTATCCATCCGATGAAGGTCTCTTTAAATCCCATCTTCATTATGTCGAGGAGGAATTTATGCTGAACCATGTCAAATGCATTGGCCATATCCAGTTTAATGACCATTCCTTGCTCCTCACGTCTCCAACTTGAGTCAATGGCCTCCTCGATTAAGATTGTATTGTGTCATAGATTTGTCTTCCTGGGATGAAGCTGCCTTGATTAGGAGAGATGAGGAGAGGAAAGAGGACTTTCAGTCTAAGGGCTAGGATTTTGGTAGTAATTTTATAAGAGAAGTTACAGAGGAAAATTGGCCTAAATCTCGAGAAAGAGGATGGATTTTGTTCTTTTGGTATCAGGGCTAAAAAGGCTGAATTTATTCCACCGTCGATGTATGAGATCTTTAGGGAATACCGATCATTTGGCATAAATCTCTTTTTATTAGATGCCAATAGGTTTGATAAAACCTACTAGTGAAGCCATCAAGCCTAGGGGCCTTATCTGGAGAAAGGAAAAGATTGTGTTTTGAATTTCTTTAGGATCAGACAGAGCAGCAAGGATTTCATTGGCTTCAGTAGTCACCAAAGAAGGCATCAAGTCCAAGAAGAAGGCTTTACTAATGGGGGCCGACGGTTGGTCATCATGTTATAGGGAAGAGAAGCGATCTATTGCATCGGCCTTAATCTCATGAAAAGAATCAAGAGTTTGAGATCCATGCTGAATTTGGGTAATGCCATTTTTTATCTCTCAAAATTTTGTTTGCTTGTGAAATTATTTTGTATTCCTGTCTCTAGAGCTGAGCTAGCTATTGTGAGATTTGAGCCGCTACATATCTTCCTCTTGTCTCAGGCTTGCGTGGTATGTTTGGAACATTTTTATTTGTTCTTCGAAGTCCACCTTCTCCACTTCATTTTTTTCTATTTGAGCCTACTTTTTTGCGAGATTGTCTTCTGCTATTTTGACATTTAGGGACAGATTTGCATTATATGTTTTGAGCCATTCTTTGATGTCAACTTTTAACATTTTAACATTCCTTTCCCATATGGTTATAGGGCTGCCATTAACCCACTGAGCCCAGGATGCAGCGATCATTTTAGAAAATCCAACTGATTCGATCGATAATGGGGAGAATTTGAATGGGATTGGCACATAGTTTACTGGAGGAGAAACAAGAAGAGTGATCGGTCATTGGTCCAATCCACACCATGGTCGGATCTCTGAAGTTATAATGAAGGACGTTGATAGTAGAATATATGAAGCTAAAAACCTGTCTAACCTTACTGCTATGTGCCTCGGTCCCACCCTCTTATTGTTCCATGTGTATTTAAATTTGTTCAGCTTCACATCGAAGATATTTGACTACATTAGCAAGTATTCTAAGTCTTTTTTGTGAATTTCTCTTACCGCTGTCCCTCTTTTCTTTTTTTCCTGTTTTAGAACTGTATTGAAATCTCCCCGTAGAATGCAATTTGTGCCATACTCTGTGTGCTTGAGGTCTTGTAGGGAATTCCAGCAATCTTTCTTTTTAGAATAAGTGTTTGGGATGTATATATTTATGATTGTAATGGTGTAATTTAGTTTTTTGACAATTTTTTTTAATAATAACAATAAAGTTATTATAAAGCCTTACCTCATGGGTTTCATGAGCAAGTGATTTTATTTTTAGTTGGCTCTCACTTGAGAGCATTAGGATTGGTCATTTAGAGTCAAAAGAATTAGTGTCATGTATGAAGTAGCCCTTCTTGTTCATTTGTCAAATGTATATATGATTAGAAAGTTCTCCAAAAGACAAGTGGTAGCTCTCTTCCTCATGTTTTTATGATTTTTATATCTAATTCATCATTCTACATACTTTTTTTGTCATATATGCATCAAAATATATAAAAATTCGCTACCAACTTGGGAGCTTTTGAAAATGTCACTCCCCGCTCCCGCTTCTGCTCCCACTTCCTGCTCCCGCTTCCCACTCCTGCTCCTGCTCCCAAGCAACCTTGGTATGCACAAAATCATGAATATGTTGTTCAATGTTCTAGATCAATGAAAAATGCAGACATATGTTAGCACTGTTTGAATATGGTTGTAAATTAACTAGCCTAGGAAGTCGATCATGTCTGGAACATTTTATGACTATATTCTCTTATTACACTGTAAAGCGCTTTTATTTGAAAACAACTTTCCTAATTTCCAACTGTACCATTATACATCATTGATTTAGATGTTAGAAGATTGAAACATTCTCAACCTTCAGATTAAACACAGTTATTATTCAGGTACATAGTAAAACAATTTTAACCAGATGAAAATTTGATACAGTCTAATCAATCCTAGCTACCTAGGGCACCCAAAATTTCATTCTTGTCTTGCACTCTGGAAGTTGGGCCACATAACAATAGCAGTAGCCCATTTAAGGAGCTTCTTGGAGCTATTCTCAAGTTTGACGGGGTGTACAAGTGGGGTGCACCTTCCCATGCTTGCAAAGATCCAGTGTAAGAGTGCCACTTAGTCGATTTCTTGCAATATCTAGCGTTTGCAGGGCAGAAAATTTCCCCAAATTCGAAGGTAAGCTACCATTCAAGTTATTCGTAAAGATTATAAGAAGTAGCTCATAGATTCTAAAACTTTGCTAGCTTCCCCAGCTCCAGAGGAATCACACCAGGGGCAAAGGGATTGTATGCCAACAATAACTTTTGCAGATTGCTGAGATTTCCAAAAAATGTTGGGATTGTCGCGTTTAGCAGATTACAGCACAGGTTCAGTACTTGAAGCCTTCACAATTTCTAAATTCCTACTGGAATCAAACCAGAGAAATTTTTACTTGATATATCCAAGTACTCCAGCTTTGTGAGCTCTGAAATATAGTCCGAAATGTTCCCCACAAAAATATTCTATGACAAATTCAAGCACTGAAGCTGCCTGCACATGGAAAGGTTGCGAGGCAATGTTGAACCAATATAGTTATCCCCCGACGATAGATTTCTTAGCTATGGAAGATTGCAAGTGATAATAGGAAAAACAATGTAACTGATTACGATTCATAAACACCCCCTTTCATCAGAGAGTACAATCTATACGTTGGGATCTTTCTCCCAAATGTTTGCATAAATACTATCGAATGAAAATGTCACTCTGTTTAAAATGTTTGTTGTTTTAGCTTTAAATTTTAGGATAAAATTTTATGATTCCTAAGCCTCTTCCATGAATCAACCCTGAACATATACTGCCTGGTTTTCACTAAAGTATCAACCATTACTCTCATCTAGCATGACACAATTGCATTCATATTTTCATAAGGTATGTTATAATTTTCATTGAATTTTATCCCATTTTCATGAAATTTCATCTCATTTATCCACGTGAGTATTGGTTTTATATCAATTATAATCATTCTGTATATGTCTGTGAGAAATCCTGAATTAATTCTGCTCTCAGAGCTAGCTAGCTGACTCAATACTCCTGATTAAAATCTTTCAGATTCACTTTTGTTCAATAATTTTGCTAAGTTTGATTGATTTTACTTCCCTGTATTTTTACCAAGCTGTGATATTGTGGAGTTTTGTTGAGTCTCCACTTTGGATTTACAAAGTCATTGTCGATTCCAGGTCATGTGACTTTTCCCTAGGCACACAAAATTAGAAAAAAATGGATGTGTACAAATTAAAAAATTAGGATATTTTCCAACGAGATGGTGGTTCAATGTCAGGGTTGTGGCATTTCAAGCTTCTCGCTAGAATCTCCTTGAGGTATATGCATAGCATCACCCTTTTTGGGTCAGTTAGACTGTCAAAGCAAGACCGTCTGTGATTTTTTTCATAATGTGAAATGTGAATATGCATTAGTTTTAGACACTACAATCAAGATTCAAAAACTCAGAGCCTAAACTCCAAATGATATACTATATTATATATAATGCCATGTTGCAAATGACAAAATTGACTAGTCCATGTTGATTGTAAATTTATAAGATCCAAATGGGCTAGAGTCTTTTTCTTATCAGAAAATAATTCAATAATCGAAATCAGCATCCAAGTCCTTCTCTTCTGCCTCATTTGATGCACTAGGCACGTAGTCAGTATACAACCTCCAACATCAAACCCTCGGTGGAGGCCTCTTCATCTTGTTCAATGTTTATAGCTATTACATAGGACATGGAATTGTAGTCAGCGAACTTGAATGGAGAAATTAGGGATTTGAGGCTTATTGATGACCGTGAAACCAGTTCTAATTATATTTATTGCCCCTGCCATCCGCCTGTTACCAAGAAACCCAAGAGGAATCAGATTTTGGTCTCTGAGGGTAGCAAGAGCCCTTTCGAAATTAAGAAACAAAGGGCTAAATCTGAAATCCAATTTTCTGGGCTTTATCTTTTAGCTGATGTTGCAGAATGGTTGTAGGAGTACAATCCATGCATGATGAAAAAAAGGATTTGGACTGGAATTTATTATTGGGTTTTATGTAGCTTATGATATCATAAAATACCACGATAAGCAATGGAAAAATAACCACACAACTTGCATGGAAAATTCCTACTTATATTAGAGAGCTTCCATCTGCATAATGATCCATTGTGAAGGAAAGCATTGAATATTTGATCATGTGAGAAAACATAAATACAAAATTCTACATTACGATTTCATGAAATTGATAAGGATTTTGAGATAAACCAACCTCTCTATTTTTTGTTAGGAAGATACTCCAATTATTCAGTAATATAAAATTTTAAATTCTGTCAACAATGATGGTCCTCATGATCATGCTAATGTGATGGTTTGTCAATTGATGTAATTAGGGGAATATTTGGAATTTATGGCCTAAGAACCTTCAATATTCCAAGGCTATGGTTATAGCTCAGGTTGAGGTGGCTAATTTGGAAATTCAGGGTTTGCGGCTAGAAATTGACACTTTGAAGATGTCTGAGCCAAATTCATTGGATATGCATACTCTTTTGGAGATGCTTAGATCTGAGCTTAAAGAAGCCAGAGCATCTGAATCAAAGGTTGCCATGATAGCTCATGAAGCGAACCTTAATTTAGAGGAAGCCAGAAAGAAGACTAAGAGAGCAAAAGCTGAGGAGAATAAAGCACTGGTGTCCCTGAGATCAGTAACTACAGAGCTTGAAGAAACAAATGCAGATCTGGAAAAGGCAAAATATGATTTGGGTTCCCTTACAGAAACTATACACTCCTTGAATGTTGAGCTTGAAAGAACTAGATCGAACTTGGTTGAAGAAAAGAAGAGAGAGGAAGAGATGATTTCAAAAGAAGCTGAAGGAGTAGAGAAGAATAAGAAGGCAGTGAAAAACCTAGAACTCCATCTTCTGCAAACTACTGCAGAATCTGGGCGAGCTAAAATGGAACTAGAGACCGCTTATGAAGAGGTGCAGAGCGCAAGACTTGAAACTGAGAAATTGCGGGCTGCTTTGGAAGCCACAGAGGGAAAATTTAATTCAATTTTGAGTGAGGTTAGGTTGGAGGTAGAACATGTCAAATAAGCTATTGAAAAGTATAAGCTAGAAGTAGAGGAAATCATGACTCGGTCTACTGAAAGAGAGGGTAAATCGATGGCATCTCTGAGAGAAGATGATGCCAAGGCCAATGCCACAAAAAAAGAATTAGAAAAGAGAAAGATGGAAGTGGCAGATCTCAAGGCCTCTCTAATGGATCAAGAGAATGAACTGTAGAATATCAAGGAAGAAAATGAGAATCTTAAATGCAGAGAGCTTGCCATTGCAGAAAAAATGGAGCAAATGGAGAAATCACTTGCCACTACCCCAAATTCCGACTCTTCACTTTCATTGGAAGAGGAGGAGGAAGAAGCTAGTGTACAGGAAAAAATAACAGAGGCCCTTGCAAAAGTTGAGGCTGCTAATGTCAGGGAGGAGGAGGCTATAGAGAAGCTAAAAGTTTCCATTCTCGAGATGGAAAACAATAGCTAGAGAGAAAACAGATCATTAGAGCAGCTTGAGGCCGCACAGGCTACTAACTTGGCTATGGAAGCCGAAATGAAGAGATTGAGGGTACAAACTGAGAAATGGAAAAAGACAGCATATGCAGTAGCAACGGTTCTGGCAGCTGCCCATAATGGTGAACTAAATGAAAAACTAGTGGAAAGATCAGCCTCTTTGGACACACACTTACTATCATATTCTGACGTTCTCAACATGAAACTGAATTACTTTGAAATTTAAATTTATGCCTTATGCCTCTTTGAATGGTTGGTGATTAAACTAAATGTTATATTTACTTAAAAGAAAATTTAACAGAATATCAGATTAATAGATGCCTCATTTAAGGCATTTTTCCATATGGTGGTTATGTGACTCTACAAAACTATAATCCAAGTCAGTCCAGTTTAGGACAAATGAAGTAATGCAACAATGGACACAATGGACATAGTGGTAGGAAGGCCAGTCTATTCATGTTCCAGCAACTCTTTAGAAAACAGAGTTTGTGGTTTTTATCAATTGTTGAACTCTTGTAAATCGCAAAATTGAAAAAGGAAGAAACATGATCCTTGCTCCTAGAATGATTTTTTGAAAAACTTACGAATCATCTACTATTTTCTATGCAAATTTAACTCCCAAGCATAGTCTTGCAAATATAATAATAGTATTTCCTATATTAATGCTTTACAGCATTTCCTTTGCAACATATGGTGCAACTGCTTGTTAACTTCATAGTTTAGTCATGGAAATTGATATAGTAATATGTTCAGTACAATGGTATTGTTAGGGTCTCGTGATTCGGCCGATTGGTAAGCCAAATGATAGTGTAACATCAAACCAGTCTTTGGAGCCCGAGGACCTAGCCTTCCTAGACTCAGAGAGGGCTCTCTCTATATGTGTAAGGGATATCTATGTGTTAGCTTATTGTGTTCTGATTTTAGGCTAGTTATGAAGTCAGTTTTTGGTTTTGGTTTTTTAGGTTGTGAGGGATGAAACAGATCAAAGACATAAGATAGGTAAAAAGATGTTAGATTAACTAGGCTATCGGGTCAAAAAGTTCAAGAAAGCTATTAGATGATGATACAAGGCTGCTGAAGGGCCGATTTGATTCAAGGTAGAAAGGATCTTTGGGAAAAATGGAGTAAATGGACATCAAGTTTGTAAACAAAAAAGGATTTCAAGCATAACTAGTTTAATAGCAGACATAGACATGGTAGGGCAAACCATTAATCATGAAAAATGTAACTATAAGCTAATCAATACATTGAAATAAACATTCAAGCCATGCATAGAGATATATAACTCTCTAACTTCGGGAAATGGCTATCAGACTTTGGGGAAAACACTTAAGATAGAAAAAAAACTCAAAACACTATGCTGGAACACCTAAACACAATTCTTCAAGTTATTGGGCACTTTGAAAACAAGATTTGCATAGTTTTAGACAAAGGGCTAGATCGAAACTAGGCCTCCTTGGTTCAACAAGATGATAATATAATCAGTCAAAGAGAAATTTCATGGATGGAGATATGGATGGCCATAGGTAAGCAGGGCATACCGTAAATCATACTTAGCAATACATAGAACTATGAATGAAACAAGCAACAATATCCTCAAGTTACTAAAGAGCAATTAAGAATTCTTTAATATGACTAAGGAGGAAGAAAACATGAAAGCTATGAAGAAACAGGAAATTTGAGGTGCCTCCAAGGGCTTGTCTCAAATTTGTTCTCTACTAATCTATAGCAAGAAAGAAACATGTATTCATGAATGAAAACTAGAACACAAAACATAGAAAGAGACACTGTACCATTCTACCAAGTCATGGAATCCATCAACAATCCTTCTTCATTCATCCAAGAACATCCAAGAGGCAATCCAAAAGCATAAGACAAGTATGTCTTCCAAAGCTCATATGACCATATATTGCTTCTCTTCTCAAGTTCAGCCTTGTTTACAATGCAAGCCTTCGGAATAAATAGGCCAAAGTGAGGAAAACCTCATGGTTCAACTTGCCATCCTATTGGCCTAATCAAAATATCTAGATTTGTCCTTGAGGCTTTGCAAAGCCCAAGGCACAAAAATATCTCATAAAATATCTAAAAAATGCTAAAAAAGGGAAAAAACTTGACTTTTCCTCACTTCTCATATGCAAAAATAGCTAAACGCACATGAGGAAATATCAGTTTTTAAAGGTTCAAAAATTACAAAAATATTCAAAATTTACATCAGCAAAAGGTCTCCTGACTTACTGGCAACATTTGGAAGCCTTATTGATGTTGAAACGAGGCTCATGATAGCTCGTTGGAAAGCTATGAGTGTCTACTTTCCGAAAAAACTAAAATGTTCCCAATATGATGCCTGTAAGTCCTCCAAAACTGCACCTATGTGTAAAAAACCAAAAACTACAGTCTGCTGATAGACCGGGCAGAGTGTGCAAAAAGCGAGCATTTTTCGCCATTTTGGGGAAGTAAATGAACTCCAAATGTCTTGAAAATCGCTGAGGGTGTGCTCCTGAAATTATGGCATCAAATGATACCATTTTCCTCCTTTGACGAATCCCCAAAATGAAATGGCAAATTTCATGAGTTTTGACCAAAAACTCAAAAATGCCAAAAAACCAAAATATGTCAAAATGTGCCCAAAATCGGTGAGTATGACCCTCAAGGGTCCTTAGCAACATGCTCTAAAGAATAAGCCAAAATATGAAGTCCTGATGTGTCTCTCTTCACTTTCTATGCTAGGCGCTTCCCTTTAGCCTCCTTTAGCTTCTCTTGGGCAGCCTTTAACTTGCGACGGGCAAACTGATTTAGCTTTTGGTAATGCTTCGTCATCCTCCTTTGAAGCTCTAGATCCCTATTTTCCTTCTCCAACTTCCTCTCCAAATGGTCATTGAATCTTTCAAGCCATGCCTCCTTATTGTTTTCAATTTCTTGTTCAAATAATGCAGTGAGGGGAGTGGATTGGAGAAGGGATTGCTCCTCTTCCTTTTGCCTTTCAAGGGCTCTTTTAAGCGCTATGGTTCTAGGCCTTTTTCACCTAGGCTGGTCTTCTTCTTCACTTTCATCAAAATATCCTATGAGCTCATCTATCCTTGCTTGGGCTTTGGCGGCCTCTTTCTTGTACTTGGTCGCTCGTGTCTCATAGACAACCATATGGACACTCATTTGTCTATTTTGGATCTGCAAGAATTGATTGAAATTCCTTGCCCGATGAAGGTCATCCTTCAATGCATCAATTTGGCCCTCTCTATGGATTAAGAGGTTTTCTAGAATCTAGGCTTTGTTGTCACTGTCGTCGCTTTGGATTGGGATGATATCCAATGCACTCTCATGCTCATGACCTTCTCCTACCTTGCCCTTCCCTTTTCTTTGGAAGGCTATCCTTGTGCTCTTCCTCCTAGGCAAGTCAGTGATAGGCTTCTTCGGCAACTTTCCTTTGCTATGGAGAGCTCTTGTCACATTTGGAGTGACAACCTTGGGCACCCTCTTTATTGCTGTCCTGGGCTTGGCCTTTTTAGGAGAGGAAGGCATGATTCCTTTACCTTTGTCATCTTGCTTGTCATCCCTTTGAATTTTCTTTTCTTCTTGAGGCTGATGTGTATCTTGAGGAGGCTGTTGTGCATCATGAGGAGAATGTTGTGTATCATGAGGAGACTGCTGTGTATATTCTTCAGGTTGCCCGTGCTCCTCAATGTCATGCTACTGCTCTTTCTCAATTTCCTGCTGCCCTTGATCATCAATATCATGCTGCTGCTCTGTTTCAATTTCCTGCTCAGTCTGTTGTTCAAATTGCTACCCTTGATCATCATCCTTATGCTTCTGCTCAAACTGCAGCCCTTCCTCTTCTTGCCGCTATTCATCACCACTGAGTCGATGTTGTTCAACACTCTCCTCCTCTTGTTCCTGCTGCTGCTCACCTTCACCACTGTCATGCTGATGTCCCTCATCTTCAGTTTGTTGCTCTTCATCTTTTTCTTCATGCTCATGTCCTTCCTCCTCTTGCTGGCCACTTCCCTCTCCTTCTCCATGCTCTTTTGCCTGTTCTGTAGTGAATTTGAGCTTTCTAGGAGTAGGTCTACTAGAGGAAGGCGAGGAGCGATGAGTAGGAGATGTAGGGTATGAATGGACTGGAGGGACAGTGGAGAAATCCGGGTGACTGATGAAAACATCCCAAGAGACCTCTCTCTTCTCAAGCTAGTGAAGGATGATGATTTTGATGAGAGAGTGATGAAATAGAGAGGCTATTTGCTGTGATGGAGGCTTCTTCTGGACAGAGGAGGCCATTTTATCAATGCTTTTGCACAAGAAGAAAGGAAGATTCAGCTGCTTGGTTCTTGTGAAATGCATCAATAGTCGGATGTGGTATGCATAAACTCGGGAGAATCTCCCCTCACAAGTGAAATACTTCATTATAATCTTCATAAGGGGAGCATAGCTGGCTAAAAGATAAGAGAAAGGGAAAATAGCAGTGCATGCTTCTATGTGCTCAGGCTTGAGGAAGGGTTTGTAGTTATCCAAGTCCAAATAGCTTTGTTTGAACCATTTCTCGCCAATGTATGGAATTTTAGTAGCCTTAGATATGGATCTTGGGGAGAACTTGAAATCAAGGCCTGCCAATTGAAAATGTTTGTATTTGAACCTCAAGGCGCACAAATGTGTTAAAGGAGAGAAACTTTTCACTTCTTGTACCCTCTGGCAAAAATCCAAGCACCCCACCTCATGAAAATTGAATAATATAGATGGGTGTGCATTGACCTCCTCGGTGGAAATTGGCTCATACCTCTTGTGCAACCCACTTCTGCTATCTTGCCTGGGAGGCATCTTGATCTAGATGCGCTCTTGAAACACCAAACTGCCTCAAAGTTTTTGAAATGTGTTTTTAAACCAAAACTCTGTGTCAGCCTGTTAAATTACTGTAAGCAACAATGGTTTCAAATGTAGTGTGAAAATTCCCTTTTAACACACCACTCTCTGCCCCTTTCGAAAACAATGCTTTCCACTTGGTATGCAATTCAACAAGTAAACTTTAAGAAGAAAAACACAGTCAATAAAGATACACAGTCAAAGTGAATTTCCTGTGTTTTGTGGTAAGGTCACCCTGCCTTTTGGTGTTTTGAGGACACAGTATAACCTTGTATTTCAGACAAAGGAAAAAACCACAATCTTCTTAGTTCAAGACACTGCTTTCTTCTTTGTAGGCCACTTCGCCAGTAGATTCAACAACATGAAGACAGTTAATCAAAAATTCAATACACAGTCCAAGGTTACTGTGTAATAGGATAAGGTGACAGAGTTTATTTGGTTTTTGATGTGGTCACAAAGAATCCTATAGCATTCAAACAGCAATAAAACCCTCCTCAAACAGAACACTGCCCTCTTTACTTCACTGTTCC
The DNA here is from genome assembly GCA_034641835.2 of Pinus albicaulis. Taxonomy (NCBI): domain Eukaryota; kingdom Viridiplantae; phylum Streptophyta; class Pinopsida; order Pinales; family Pinaceae; genus Pinus; species Pinus albicaulis. Next base: position 85,608 of record JAXQQM020073196.1, read on the forward strand.
TCACACCAGTTTGACAACACCTCCGAATGCAAATTGTAACTTTACTTATTGGCTATGTTTTATGAATGGAAAGTTAAAACACTATTTTCTCCCTTTAACACACAGAGGAAACTTTTTGAAAAATAAAAAATGCTCATATGATGGCTACTGCTGTTTGAACATAGACCTATAGTTGCACCCTTTAAAGCTCTGTGCTCCTGTCCTTCATCATAGTTTTGAGGGCAGTTACAATGGCTATTCTCACTAATACAAATTCAACACTCTTTAAAGTTTCACCTCTAACCAACATAAAACAGCAAATCTAGTTTTTTCACACAAAACCTAAAACTGTGGTTTAGACTGTGATGCTTAACCTCTTTCCACCACTTAGTAGTTTTGAAAAAACCAAGGGAGGCACATAGAAATACCTCAAGAACTTGATGATGGCATTTTTTGAAGGCTTTGGGCCATTTTCAACATATGTCGGAGGAGTTTGAACCATTAAAAGATGTGCGACATGTTTGTATAGAAGAGCACCGCGCAGGAAACGGAGTCGGGTCACCTGTCGGGCCGACAGGACCCAAAGCTATAGGCGTGCCATGCGCACCTACAGGCACGCCACGCGGTAGTTCAACTCTGTGTAAATTTTTTCCCTGAGCGCGTCGTGCAATTTTACAGGCGTGCTGCGCGGTTTCCAGGCCCAAAAAACTCTGTGGAATTGCCTAAAAACCCTTTCTCCAATCTAGTGAATCAACAAAGGAGAGTTTTGATCGTGGTTTGAGAGATTTGAAGAATTTTGCAACAGTCCCTTTCTCCTTTTGAATGTAAACAAATCAAAAATCCCTTGTGCTTTGACTTGTGAGGGTTTTCTGAAAGTTTTGTTCTTTGAAACAATGCCTTGGTTTGCTTTTGAAAACCAAAATGATTTTAACTGTTGGCAAAGAATGTGCATGCATTTAAAGAGCTTTAATAGGTATCAACCTATTTACTTTATAAAAATATTCAAAAGGTCACACTTTGTTCACTGTGCTTTCATATTTGAAATGGTACTTATATCTTCTTGCTTTGAGTGAGGATGGCTTAAAGCCACCTTGTGCCTGTAGCTGCATGTCTCCAACTGATGCTCCTTTCTGACTGTGGGTGTAAAATGCAGTTGCATTTACTCAGGCTTTTCCACCTCTGTCCATTAAAAGGGGATTTCTTTAACACCTCTCTCTTTACTCAAATTGTACTGATATGGTACCTCTGACCTTTTTATAAGGAACATGCCTATATTTGTTTTGAAATTTTCTCCACAAACTGAAAACATGCCAAAGTATTTCTTGCATTTATGAACCTCTGTGTTCAGTTGTATTGCCTCTTGGGGAAATGAGCTCAGATTTCCTTCTGTTCAATATGATAAATAATTTGAAAGACATTCCTTTGTGAGTAGGAAGATCAATACTCTTTGAAAAACAGCTATCATTTCTTTTCTCCTGTGCAATGACCCATCTCATCAACCTTTCTTCAATTTTGTTTTGTTTGAGCTGCAGATTGTCTTTTGAAAGAAAACCTTGTTAAGAGACAAGTTTTAACCCCTTGGATTGCAGTGGTACCCCTGCTTTCCTTCTTGGTCCTTTACATTGTTTCTCTATTTCAACTATCTCTCACTGTTCTTACCACCCACCTTTTAACCAGTCAAACCTTGAAGTCAGTCAATGCCCCGGCCCTCTGCTTATGAATGAAGGAGACCCTTTACTTGGCAAAATGTCTGATGTTATTTTAACTTCTGTCTTAATCTGCTGAAGAGTGTTTGATGAGAATTCTTGACAAGGGTTTCTCTTATACATGATGGTAGGAAAACAAACTTTGACAAACACTACTGCTTTTACCTCTGCCTTCAATCATCACTTTGCTTCAGAAAACCCTAGTCACTGTCTCACTACTCATTAAAAGAAAATCTGTCTTACAGTCAGTTGCAAATCTTAAAATCAACCTTGTCCATTGCCCTCTGCTTATAGATGAAGGAGGTTCTTTTGGTCTTCAAACCCTCTGCTTATAAATGAAGGAGGTTCTCGGTCATGTCATATCAATAGCTTCTTGACAGTGTTGTTTTTTCTTTTACTGTCCTTTCAGGCCTTGAATTTGGTCGCATGAGCTTTATGAAAAAATCTTTGCTCTGTGCTGCATCCCAGGCTCAGGATCACATTGAGAAGCAGCTGTCTTCTCATGTGGAGCCAGAAATTGTCTTCTGAGATGCTGGTATGTTTCTGTCCTTGTAAGATCCATCAAGCACTATAAAACACCTAAAATCAGCTTGAGATTATGGTCTATGTATTGCTGAGACTTAAGGGTGTATTAGTGGTGCAACATAGGGTTGTGACCAACTTTATTAGTAGAGTGGGAGGTCTGTTATGACTGTTATATAGCAGATGGAGGTTTTTTGGCTCTTGGATAGTTTGCCAAAGGTGAAATGACTTAAAGCACCACTTCCTAACTTAGGGGAGGCTTTTTGAACAGATTTGGATTGTCTCTTTAGAGCTGATGTGCAGACTATTATGGCTGAGGTTAGTTAGGATTTGATAATGAGGTTTCATCTCATCATGGGCGGACTGGAAGGTACGAGGGCAAAAAAGTTTTATAGGTGTTTTCCAGCTGGAAAATTTGACAAATTTTTAGATCGGCTGTTGGAAAACTTGGCTGTTACAACTAGTCATCACCAACAAGTGAAAAATATTGATGACTAACAGGTATGACCCAAGCAAATGTCACTGCAATATTTTGTCTTTTCAGGTCTGTTGATGATGCCAATGTATTTCTTGTAAATGACATTCAAGATCTGCTTCAGATAATTACCTTATGAGGCTATACCTTAAAGCTCATTTTTTTTCTATAGTTTTAATCCCTAGATTGTCTTGAGATTCATTTTTGCTAAAAGGAAATTCCATGTCATAAGTTGAATTTTGAAATGTCTGGATTGTTGTTTAGCTATAGAGAAGTCTAACATGTTTGGAACTACCTGGAGCACTTCTAGTTGCAAACATCAAATCTTCTCTTCATATAGAAGGACTAGCTCCTTTTATTCAGAACACAACAGATACTTCCAATCAAAACTACCAAGATAAAATTTATGGTGGTTTGAAACATGGTGGGGTTCAAAATGAGCACTTGAGGGATCCTGCTCATGAGATTTTGATTCATGGTTTGGAAAAATTCTCCATGGTGAAATTTTTTTCTCGTGAGACTACTACCCATATCTTTGGTGAAAATCATTTATTGAGCAACATAGACAGTCCAGAAGAGAATTATTTACATACAGATAATTGCGAGCATGGTAGTGGTCAAACTATAAAACCAGAAAAAAGAAATGGAAAGCTTAGTAGAAAGTCAACTAGCTATTTCTCTGGATGCTTTACAGGTTAGTACATTATTTCCTGAAATATTACTCAATGTGTAATGATTCTAATGAGTTTGTTCCACTATTTCATTAATCCAAGGTGAAACCAATTATTGAAATATTTTGGATTGAGTATGTAGTTTTTTTTTCCTTTTAAAATTTTTTGAATTTCAATAGAAAGAGGTAATGGTACATTTTGTAATATTCATAGTTGACTTTGGACTGAAATATCCAGGATGCTCTTTTCCCCAGGAAAGACTATAAAAGAGTCTACTGATAGGTTGGGCATTTACCCATTATTATCATAGAAAATTTCCTTTTGAACATTACTTCAAGAACTATATTGATATATAAACTTTTATGGAGTTACCAACATGCAATATACAAAATAGAACATGATTAGATGTCAATCTGCCTGTGGGTAAGAGAGAAGACCCCATCTCCTTTTTTTCAGTTCATCAGCTCTGGAGTTGCTCTGCCTGAAAACAAGTGTGAAGGAACATATCCTGGCAGGCTGCCATAACTATATTCGATCTCGTGTAGCATCTGTGAGGGGGAAACAACAATATCTTGGAATATAACTTTGTTCATGGCAATCCATATTGACCAAAGAACTATTGTAGGAAGGGCTGGGCGTTCACTCACCTCTCTATCATCTACCCACTTGCAATGCATCCTCAACATTTTCACTTGTCCAATTCCCTTTTTCCTTTGTTATAAACTCACAACATCCCAGACTATTTTGGAAAAATGTCATTTAAGGAACAAGTGGTTTACTGTTTCTCCCCGTTATTTGCACAACAAACATATGCTAGATTATAATTTATCCATCATATTTATATACAGAGTTCAACCCTTTGAACCTCAACTAGTTTCATGCCACAATGACTTATAAAAAATGAAATAGCATCTCTACACCAAATCTGTCTATATCAGGAGAATTTTCCAAAACAATTTAGCTATTTGCAAGAACTATAGGATAACAATCATCGACCAATGAATTGATACAGAGTAGAAATAATTGATGCACATTTTAAACCCTAGTGCCATTCTTAGACACATTCCTTTCTTGACAAATTCCATTTTTTGACAAACTGAATATTATGATTTATAATCTTGAAACTTCCTTTGTACTAGTTGGCTTGGTTGAATTATTCCATTATTAGTCCCTAGAATTTTTGTCCTATTCCATTACCTCTTATCATCTAAGTAGGACTTGAATAGGATTATTGTAGATGACATTTATAGATAGAGTACATTACTTCTCCTCTGGTGGCCCTTAGAAGTTATATGATTTTCCAAGAAATAATATTTGCTTCCAATCATCAGTAGTATCTCTATTAGCATCAATATTTTCAATCAATGTGTTCCTGGATCAAACCAATCAGCTGCAGGTACTATGATATCAGAACTCTTCAAAAGCTTGCTATAGGATATTGCCCTATATTGGTCAACTTTTATTCTTGATCACAAGCTTCTTTGGTGTTTCTTTCAAACTTCAAGTAGTATAGTATCCATTAAGATCTAACTTCTCCTTCCTTTTGTTTTTCATTTAATTGGCTTATTTTTTCCTCCTTAATCTTCATGCTTTTCCATGTTCTTCCAATTCTTCCAATTGCTAATCAAGCTTAGATAGATCTTGTCTTGACTTGCAGGCTTTGTTAGAACTTAGAAGACTATGAAAGAAAAAAAATAGGCAAAGTATAAAGATAATAGTAACAACTGTAATCAAGGAGATGTAAAATGCTTATCTTTTGAAGAAGGGTTAGCTCCCTCTTAATCTTGGACCTGTTCACCAACCTAGTTCTTACATTAGCATGGTGTCATTATTAACAAGAGTTAGATATACTTTTTACAATGGAAATGATTAGATAGGGTTTTGTTCCCGGGGTTCATCTTAGTCCAAACTAGTGAGTTAGCTGCAAAGCCCTAGAGTCTTTATTGAGAATCCTTCTATACATGAGATTTTCATTCCTTGATCATAAATAAATTAGCAAATAAAGACTTCAAATGTTATAATAACAGTGATTTCTAAAATATATCTACACAAACCCTTATTACTATCTTTCAAGAGATTATTATCTTAGCATTACTACTATTGACATTGAGCATAGTTTACATGTACCTCTTTTAACTTCCCCTGTTCTCCATTATTGCTGTCGAGTATGGTACTACTATATTGTAAGTTGTAACTTCTTGGGGCTGCTTCAAAAGATATGCTTACGCTAAATTCGAACTTCTCTGTCCATACAGTTCTGCAACTTGATCTTCACATTGATCTCACTAATTGGTCCTTCAAACTCGGCTATAAGCCATGGATATATCTTTGAACTACTTTCAGCGTCCTTTATCTTTCAATATCAAATAGGTAGGCTTTAAGAATTGAATCCGTCTTTATTTATGTATGAGAAGGGTGCTATTTTCACAAACTTGTGTCACAGATCCCCTATACCCTCACAATCCTTATGAAGAGATATAATGCTGCTACATATTCTAGTGTCACATATATGGGCATTATATCATCATGATAAATTATGTCACGAAGTAGCATCCCTCAGGTTTTCGCACAGGATGCCACTAAACTCTGATTCTTGACGATTCAAAAAATTTTGTATGTCTTTGTATAGTTCAGATCACAAATATACATGTTCTACTTATCATAGAGATTCTTAGACTTTTAAAAAATGTAAATTATGTCATTAAGTGTAGCTTCAGACTTGGAATTGATCAAAATCTTGGCTTTTATTCACAGTGATGATTTTGGTCCCTTCTATAGACTATGTACCTTGGTCTTTTGGTCCTGTAGCACAGATTAGATCACAGACTTTTGATTCATTTTGCACAAAGGTATAGAGAGTCTCAGTCCTTTATGTCACAGATAAGACTTGTTTTGCATGTCTCTAAGTTCATCGTTTGTACATTTAAATGCCTCAGAGACGATCCACATGGTTTTGGTTTCATTTAACTTCAGATCACAATTCACTTCTATCCTTCATCTCACAGTGCCACAGATTTGCATGGATTACGAAGATGATGGTCTTTTTAGATGTCAAAGATAGATAGTCTCCCAAATGAGTCTAGCTACCTTATATAGTGTTAGATAGACTTTGTATCGTTTCATTTTGGTGTTATCATTGATGCCTTGAATCTTCAAATATTTGTTGCTATAGTAAGCTTCAGATACCTCATAGAAGTGTCAAAAAACCTTTTTGTATTGATCGAAGAACAGTACCTCAGATATTCTTGTTTTTCCAAACAAACTTGCTTCAATCATTATGGAAATTTTGGACTTGTTCATACTCTCAGACTAGCCTTTGAACTCAGCAGTAATAGATGTCAGCTACAGTATTTTGGGTACTCAAACTATACAAATATCATGAATACACTTGGTCTTTTTGATTTAGAAAGGAGTGCACAGTCATGCTCAGATTGCCACTACTATTATCATTGAGCATAGTTTACATGTACCTCTTTTAAATTCCCCTGTTCTCGATTATTGCCTTCGAGTATGGTACTACTATATTGTAAGTTGTAATTTCTTGGGGCTACTTAAAAAGATATGCTTACACTAAATTCGAACTTCTCTGTCCATACAGTTCTGCAAATTGGTCTTCACATTGATCTCACTAATTGGTCCTTCAAGCTTAGCTCTAAGCAATAAATATTTATTTGAGCTACTTTCAGTGTCCTTTATCTTTCAATATCAAATTGGTCGGCTTCAAGAAATGAATTCGTCTTTCTTTTATGTATGAGAAGGGTGTTATTTTCACAAACTTGTGTCATGGATTCCCTATACCCTCATAGTCCTTATGAAGAGATATAATGCTGCTACATATTCTAGTGTCATAGAGATGCACCTTATATCATCATAATAAATTATGTCACGAAGTAGCATCCCCTCAAGTTTTTGCACAGGATGCCACTAAACTCTGATTCTTGATGATTCAAAAAGTTGTGTATGTCTTTGTATAGTTCATATGACAAATATACATATTCTACTTGTCATAGAGATGCTGAGACTTTTCACAAATGTAAATTATGTCATTAAGTGTTGCTTCAGACTTGGAATTGATCAAAATCTTGGCTTTTATTCATATTGATGATTTTGGTCCCTTCTATAGCCTATGTAACTTAGTCTTTTGGTCTTGTAGCATAGACTAGATCAAAGAATTTTGATTCATTTTGCACAAAGGTATAGAGATGCTCAGTCCTTTATGTCACAGATAAGACTTGGTTTGCATGTGTTTAAGTTCATCATTTGTACATTTAAATGCCTCAAAGGAGATCCACATGGTTTTGGTTTCTTTTAACTTCAGATCACAATACAATTCTATCCTTCATCTCACTGTGCCATAGATTTGCATTGATTACGAAGATGATGGTCTTTTTAGATGTCAAAGATGGATAGTCTCCCAAATGAGTCAAGCTACCTTATATAGTGTTCGATAGACCTTGTATCATTTCATGTTGGTGTCATCATTGATGCCTTGAATCTTCAAATATTTGTTGCTATAGTAAGCTTCAGAGACCTCATAGAAGTGTCACAGAACCTTTTTGTATTGATCGAAGAACAGTACCTCAGATGTTTTCTTTTTCCCAAACAAACTTGCTTCAATCATTATGGCAATTTTGGACTTGTTCATACTCTTAGACTAGCCTTTGAACTCAGCGGTAATAGATTTCAGCTATAGTATTTTGGTTACTCAAACTATACAATTATCATGAATACACTTGGTCTTTTTTTATTCAGAAAGGAGCGCATAGTCATGCTCAGATTGCCACTGAAAGTATTGTCACAGTAGGTTGTCTTCTTTTAACAGATTTCATATAAGCCATTTGCTTTTTCTTTTGAGTACTTTGTAGATTATAAAGATAATGACTTGTATGCTTATCATAGGAGAAGGTGCCTCTGAAATTCACATTAGTACAGGAAACTTACTTCATAAATCAACATAGAGACTCAAATATGTGTACCTATGCGAAATATTTTATCGACAACAGAGATATGAATTTCATCCTTTATTTACAGAGATAATGCCATAGATTCTTTGCATGTATTATAGGTCTCTTTTTCTAGCCCTTAAGTATTTCGGTCCTTCCTTGATTGATGAGCTCGATTCACAGGAATATTGATGTCTTTCTTCAACATGAATCACAGAGGCACTATGCCTCTTTCAATTCGTATTTTAAGGAAAGGATGTCATAGAATTTGTATGATACTTTGCTTAAGGTGCCACAGGGATAAGAAAATAAGCCAACAAACTGTTATCTTCAATATTCCTTTCCTTCAACCTAGCTCTGATACCATGTTGAGAAATCAAGATGCTTGTAGATTAGGGTAGATTTCTCTTAACTTGATAATTAATTGTGAATGTTTGTTGGCTTCTTGTTACTTATGTTATCTTCTTCCGAGATCCTCAAATGTACTATTTCACTGTGTATACATATTACTGTTTTGACCTTATTTTGTGCTTCGATTGTAAATACTTCACTGTACATGTCTCTGACTTCTATTGACCATTTCTGTGAGACCCTATGTGATACCATCAAACTGAAATGGCATACTTCTCATCAATCTGTGATGGCACCGAACCAGAGAGACCTTTCTCACTGTGGTAGCATGAAACAGTGATAGATTTTTCACTGTGGTAGTTCCAAATTCTAGTGTCATACTTATCATGTGATTGATTATACCGAGACTATAGTTGACCTGTGATTATAACACTGAAGATCTTCACTGTAATACGGATTATACTGATATCTTTTTGTCACACCGGGCCTTAACTGTAAATACACCTTTATAACTCATTCTCCTCAATGCTGTGGTATCAAAATAATCTTATAAGAGTAGTACTAAATTGAGGCAGAGGTAATTTCGACATTGTGATGTCATTGAGACTGAGATGTTACCGAGATCCTTCTTTTCATAGTGACAGAGATTGACCTTTCTTGTGAACTTGCACCTAGCTTAATTATTGGACTGTCTTACGATGATTTGAGCCCTTTTGACATAGGTATTTTTAGAATGTTTTGAGTCCTTTCAAACTGCCTTTGATCATAACCATAGCTCTGAAACCATGTTGAGAATTTGTATAGCTTGTGTGTAATACAAAATCCTCTTCTTAATAACTACTTGTGAGCTTTCTTATGTGTTCTTCTTTAACTTAGTTACTCCATCATCATGTTAGTTATCAAAGTACTTAGTCAAAATGTTGAAACAGAATTATTTACACTCGTAACTGAATATCTTATAATGTAGTTAGGAAGGTAAATCTCTTATTTAACTTCCTCACTTACAACTCCTTTAAGATCAGCATGTCTTATTACAATGTTGTCTTGACGTTGGAAAATTCCTTCAATAGATATATCTGCACTGTATACTTTTGCATCTATCTGCAGTCCAGCTCCTGTAGCTTCCATAAATTATATTCATGTACCTTTCAATTTACATCAGACTTCCATTTTAGATCCGCATGCCTCAGATCTACAGTTGGTTACCCTTCTTTCCATGTTGTTTGCTTCATACTTTACCTTGATATATCCGCACTGACTCAGACCTAAAATCCACAAATTTGTTCTTCTCTTTTAATGATGTATACTTTACCGTAATACTTGCTCCTTTTTCCACGCTATATTAACCTGAGGGTAATCCGCAAAACTTGTTCCTTTTGCACGTTATATAACCTCAGTATCATCCACAGATATGTTCTCTTAACCATGGCACATGTAGGGTATATATAGTAGTTCTAGGCAAGTAATTAAGTCAACCTTATAGCCATTAAGTAGGCCGACTTTAACACTTGTTTGTAGCCCGACTTCATAGGCATATCTTCAATGTTTGTAAGCCATTCTTCTGCAACGTCCTGCAGGGTGTTACCACTCAGATATTTCTTGAAGTTGTAAGAAAAGGAAAAGAGTCCGAGGTAACCACAAACCAACCTTCAGATACAGAATCTAGCCAATCTGTATCCAGAGAGGGCTCTCTCTTTCAAATTTAGCTTTGTTTAAAAAGATATTAGGCTATTTATAAAGTCCAGGGGTTTTGTTTGAAATTGAATGGTGGAATTCCGTAACTGAGGGCAAGGTTGAGTAGTTTCAGTCCATTGGCCTATGGAGTCAAAAATGGCTTTACTGGATTAAGTTTATCAGCAAAAAATGACTTTACAGGGCAAGCTAATCAAACCAAAGAAAAATTTCAGATCTAAAATGAATGGAATGAATTTTGAATAGATGAAAGGCAATTTAAGTATCTTTCAACCTGTTCAAATAAAGAAAGTGAATGATTACAAATAAAGAACAATTAAGATTTCTTTACTAAAGTAATCAAAATGTTTAAACTGGTCAGACAATAAGCATTTAAGAATTTATTGTTTATGACCAATTTAGAAGAAAACATTTAGAATAATAACAATTGAAATCAGAGCCCTTTTAAGGAATTTCTGATTTATTCTTTTTTGTCAATTATTCAGAAAATGAAACACAATGATATTATAAACAAATATAAAACTTTAACACAAGAGAATAAATGACTTATTGATCCTTAATCCGACACATGAATCCTGTAAAATATCTTTAAGCTTCAATTCATCATCCAGCTAGACCACGAAAAATTTCTCCAAAGCACTTTATTCCAAAATTATCAAATGTTACAGAAAAGTATTAGAATCCACCCCTCAATAATCCATTTGAGGGCTTATTTATACAAAAAATTATCAAAAATATCTTATAACAAAAGAGATATAATCTAGGGTGACTAATGAATAAGTTACAATAAAAATAGAGAGATATGGCTTCGTAGATAAGCCAAAAAGGTAACCGATGTTGTGCTATTCCCCCTTTTGAGAATGTGCTGGAGGCAGGTCCTTTATTTTGGCTTGTTGCCGTCCCCTTTAGTAATTTTGTTTTTACTGATTTGTTTCACTGATACTCTTTGTTCTCACTAATACACTTTAACTGAACGGATACTCTTTGAATTTTGTTTGTCTTTTTATCCTTTATACTATAGTAAATAGGCAAATCTCATCTAAGGATAAATTTACAAAAGTTCCAATAAGTCTTCCCACCATTTATCTTCTGCAATCCTTGTCCGTTGAATTTTTCTGAATGTTTCATCAGCCTCAGTATATCTGAAGAAATTAGGCTGATTAGGAAATAAATGTTTTATTTCATGTTCAAGATAAAATAAATTCTCTAATCTATCATGAAGATTCCTTCCTGTAGGTAATGTTGCTTCTGATGAAATGGTTGAGGAACTGGCTAGATTATGAGCATGGATGTCTAATTTCTTAGCATAAGTTTCCAAGTCCACTATTTTATCTTGTGAAACCATAGGGTTGGGTAACCCTTTAGTCAATAAAATGTCAAACCTTTCTCTGAATGCCATGATCTCACTTTGCATGTCAAAGCATCTACGTTCCAAATTTTGCATAAGAGTTATTTTTAGTGAAGACTCTTTTTATTTCCAAAATTGTTGCAGTTCTGTCTTCAATACCAAGCTCTGCAAGTTGCTGTTTGGTTTGGGTGTTTAGGAATTGTATGAGATGATTGGCCTCCTCAAGCCTATTTCCTAACTCTGCTCTAGTATTCTCAACTTCTTCCAAAGCTACTTTGACCAAATCATTATGCTCATAGATTATTTGGATTGAGGACTAGACCTCTTTTATTGATTGAATAATATCATTCCAAAGAATGTCATTTATTTATCTTAAAGGTTTCTCCAATGTGAGATCCCTTTCCAAAGCCTTAACCAAATTCTCTAACCTTTTGATTTCTCTTGTTTTGTCAGAAACAGTCATTTTTGAAAGATCATATTTCTGTTCCAAATTAATAATCTGCAATTTTGTGTGCTCAAGTTCTGTTACTTGTAGTTTTAGGTCATTTAACTGTTTTACTAAGTCTTCAGTATTCAAATCTGGAGTATTTACCTGTGATGCCTCTGCTGGTTGACCTGCTGGAGATGTACCTGTGATTGATGTTGTTGTAGACGCTGGAAAACTGGACTGCTTGTCTCTCAATGCTTGTTCAAGTTCTTTTTCAGTTTCAGTCAATTGTTCATTCATTTTTAAGAGCAGTTCCATCATCTCTTCTTCAGAATTCTTCTTTATTACTTCATCAGTTTGTGGATGTCTGGATGTTGGCAATTTCAATTGCTTTCTCAGAGCTGCAATGTCCTCATCATTTTCCTTTATTAATGCTTCTATGCCTTTGACATTCTTGGGATTATGAACCAAACTCATTATTATTTCCTCTAGTGTTTTTATTCTGTTATCTTTGGCTTGAGAAGAAGCTTTTTCAAGCTGTAATTGTGCACTAGTGTTTTTCAAAGAATCTTGCAATCTGTGAGCTGTCATTTCTTTTTTAATCAGTGTTGAATAAACCATTTCTCCTGTTTGCTTGTGTAGCTCAATTTGGTCCAAAGGATGAATATCCTTTGCCAATACTTCAAAATTTGTTCTAATGTAATCTGCAGCTGTTTGGGGTTGCCGCACTTTGGGTTTAAAATGGCTCATTAACATTTTTCCCTGTTGAATGTCAAAAGATGACATCAATCTTTCTTGATTCTTTGGAGCCATTTTCAGATATTGATTATACACTTGAATTCTCAGTGGACTATTTCTTGCTTTTATACTTATAAATGTCTTTTTAATATCTCCTGTATCTTTCACTGGCTGTTTAAATGAAGACACTTCTGTACTTATCTATCTTTGTAGTTATTTTCCTTGAAGACCAGTGGATGTTACACTAATTGAACGTGTTTGATGGCTTTCTTCTCTACCTTTAATATCAATGATTTCTTCAAATGATTCAACTTCTGGGAGGGGATTCAATCTCTGCCTTTTAGTACTACGCTGCTCTGTAAATCCACCAATAGGGGTAGAAGTTTCAGTTTCTCTCTTTTTCCCTTTTTCCACATTAAGAGGAGTTTGCAATTTGGCAATTTCTGTCTCATTGGTCTGCATTGGAGGGATTTGTACTTGATCTTGTCCCTTGGAAGTTTGAGGTTGTTCTGTCATAATGAAAGTTTCTTTAACTTGTATATCAACCTCTTTCTCTTTTCCTTTTGAGTCTAGTGGCACTATACTGCTCTCTTGTATCTGTTGTTGTGAAGTTCCTGCTGAAGAAGGTCCTGCTGTCTGTACCTGCTGAAAATAGCCCAAGCTAAGTATTCTTTCAAGGTCTTTCATTACATTATCAACATTGACCTATTCATTATCTTGCTTTATCAGCGTTCCTTCTATCCATTCATTTGTGTTAGCATATTTTTCAATCTCTGGGATTCTATGATGCATGTATGGTGCTGATTTGTTTTTCATTATTTTGTCACAAATGATACCGAATGGGTCATAAAGTACCCAATAAAAACTCTTTTTCAATCTGAAACGGTCTTCTAATATCTTTTCAGCTTCTTCTCCTCCATCCCTAGAGTTACAGATAAATGGACCTAATTGACTTTTGATCCGGAGTTGAGCCTTCTTCTTTGCATTGCAAAAATGAATTATATCAGAGTTGTTCATCTTTCTGAAATATTCTAATGCAAAGAGTCTCATGGGGACATACTTTGGCAGTTTGAATGCACACAACTCACATCCATAGATTCTGACTTCTGTGTGATTTTGGTAGAAGTACCAATCACCAACTTTGAATTGTCTTGAAAGCTGCAAAGTTTTCTTGATCTCATTGCTGAGTCTTGGGGGGGAAACCCCTGTCAACAAGGTGGTTGCAGGGTGTACAAAAGAATCAATGAAATCATTATAGGTATAGGGATATTCTCTGGAACTATGAGTAATGGCTGACCAAAAGATAATAGATTTTGGTTTTCCTTGGGCATCAAATTTTTGGACATGGAAAGGGAACCTTTCTGACTGGTAATAGATCATAAGATGGTAAATTATAGAAGAATACTTGAACACTTTCTCATTATCTAATCTTATGAATTGGTCATGGATTTTTCTGCAATGTAGGATGCAAAGTCATATTTGACAGCAGGAGGCTGTCCAGGGGTGAAAATAGACAATAATACAAGGGTTAATTCATCAACATATTCGCTGGTATTGAAGCCCATTATAAAGGATATCATCTCAAATATAATTCTACCCTCTTTAGTGAAAAAATCATACCCATAAGGTGGAGGGCCTTTAGGCTGATGATCAGGCAACATAAAGGTCTAACAGATGCGGCTCAATTATTCATGTGATAGTTTTGTGGATTTCTCAAGTAATTCTCCCATGGACAGGGGAGCAAGGGCTTGACAAGGTTCAAAATGGAGCATCTCATTGATAGACTGAGCAGTAATTGGGAAAATGACTTCTTGATTTGGGGATAAGACTGCCCTTTGGTTAGGACTATAATTTGCGTGACAGTAATGGATTATTTCGGGGAAAATACGAATAGAGGGAAAGAGATACTTAGGAAGACCAGACTCCCATAACTAAAAAATATCCAAGCCATTCAAATAATTGTCTCTGTAGTGACAGAAAATTCGAAGAGGATTGTCACTAAACACTAGGTCTTTTATTTGGAAATATCTGTTGACTAATGATAAATAATCCAAGTCTCTGTGAGGGGCATTCAATGGGGCAACATTGAAAGCTACAGGAACTTCCATTCTTGGTTCGGATTCAAAAACAGAAATTCAGGGGTTTTTATGAAAATAGGGCACAATTACCAGTTTTGGGAGTATAATTAAAGTTCTGAGAACTAAAATATATCAATGGAAAAAAAAATTCAGACTGCGGTGCGGAATTAAAACTCGAATGAGGATTTTTTAACAGAGTTTAGTAGGAAATCAGAATAAATACCTGTTTATGGAAAAATGGCAGTGTTTAACAGGTACAAGCTGACGGCGGATGGATGTTGGGAAACTGGACTGGCAGTGGTCTTCAGAAGAATTGAATTAATAGCATTTGACAGATGATTTTTGAATTTTCTCAGTATGGAGGGTTCAGTCGCTTTCAGTACGTCAGGCTGTACAATGGACACGTCACGGGGAAAGGGTGGTAAGCGGTTTATTCCGCACCACTTTTGTGGGAAGGCGGTATTCAGCGGATGGGTAGCGAATCCATACAACGGTTGATACGTAGCATGACACTATTTGAAAACCATTTCCATTTCGTGGGTTAACGTTTGGATGAGGGATGGGCAGCGGAATGGATGCGGGCCGTGGATCTGCAAGCGAGCGATCGAACGGTGTTTCAGGGCAGGGAAATGACAGGGAGTTAAAAGGCGCGGGTCCGATGTAATTAACATTAATTAATTATTTCGGGCGGGATTTGATTGGCGGAAATTTGGTTATTAATTAATCAGAAGGATTAATTAATCCCTTGTACGACGAGGGTCGGGGGTAAATGCATGCGGGATGAGTTAATTCCAAAGTTTATTTCTAATTAAACTTTGTTTTATTTTTTATTTTAAACATAAATACCATATGTTCAAAAGTTTTTTTTAATATTTTTATTATATGATAAATAAACCAAATCGATTTACTTACCATAGGGGCGGGGATATTTATAATGATATTTTTTAAGACAAAGGGCATTGTAATGTGGGATTTTTGTTTGAACATGTGGGATTTATTTAACTTTGGCTTAAAATTATAATACAAAGGTTTTTTTTTTTTGGGATATTTATATAGGAGGAGTTATATACTATAGTAAAAGGTTATTTCAATAGGGATTTAATAGATAAATTAGAGTTAATATGACAAAGGGACAATGAAAACTCAAAACAATTAAATATAACCAAGAAAGTGAAGATTTCAAAAGTAGATGGCATTATTATACTTTCATCACTTAGACTTAGAATAAAAAAGTGATTTTGAGGGCTTTTATGGGTTATTTCATGTTTTTCCTAAGTAAAATGGGATTTTTCTTAGGAAAATATTTTTCAAAGTGATGGTGAATGATTTCAAGTACTAAGGTTTTCCAATTATTGGGCCGAGGGTCCGGTCCCTCCAAAATTCAAGGAAATGCCTTGAGCCCCTTTAATATTCAAATTCCTTAGCACTTAAGGGGAAATTAGTAAAATCTTTGGGGAAAATGAGAAGGAAAATTAATGATTTGACTTTGCTTTGCTTGAATGTTCTCCATTGTAGTATCTGCTTTTGCACTTGTGATGAAAGTTAAAATTTAACCATCTAAAGCCATCATTCATCACATGTAATTTTAGCAACATCATCTACCTACCCTATCTACTTTACTCTACCATTTTCTCTTCTTTATTAGGGTGCACTTAGACTGGCAACCCCTTTTCCCACTTTCCTTTTACATATGGAAATCTATCTAATTCTAACCTTATTACAACCAAGGGCTCAGATTAAACTGTTGAGCTCCTTTTATTAACTCTACCTATCTACTTGTCTGCCAAGATTAAACTGTTTGGCCAGATATTATTCTCTATTTCTAAAACATGAAATTGAAAAATGAATGAGTCAAGTTTAAACAATTTGACTCTTCATAAATTGTGGCAAAAGTTTGACAAGCTGCACACAATTGCTTATAACAGAAAATGAAATAGTAGTGGCATTTGGATTTGCACACTTTCCTTGGCCTATTTTTATTTGGGGTTCATCTCTTTCATTTTTTGGCCATCTTATTCTTTTTACCCTTTGATTTTTCTTTTAGGGTTTACCCTCTTTACATTTTTAAAATTTTTTTGATTTTTTTAGAATATGGAAAACATTTGCAATAAGAAAAAGGTATGAACATATTACATAGTTCATCAAGTCAATCATGCAATATGACACCTATTGGTATAGGATTCTAACACTGGCTCCACTTGGGGATGGATTTTCCTGGTGAAAAGTCAAGAACAGCAGATCAGATGCCTCAAAATGCCTTTAACTGAACCATGAAATCTTCTTCTTCTTCTTGCTTTATTCTACATATGACAACAAAACTTCTGAAGCTTAGGGCCTTCTCTTCGGGCTTCAACTTCAGTAGATTACTATCCAATCGAAACTGATGCATTACAAAGGATATAGTATATACAAGTTAGAAAATCAAAACATCCTAGTAAATTGGATCAAAGTAATGCTTTAACATTCGACCATTAACTGGTCCTTCTTCAGTCTCTGAACCATCCAAATTCTTCAAAAAATATGTGTTGTTTCCCTGTAAAGAATGAATTATATAAGCTCCTCTCCACAGGAAGTCAAACTTTCCATGTTTTCCCTTATCTTCCCTTCTAGAATCCCACCATAAGACTTTGTTTCCTACTTGAAAATCTTCTGCTTTAGTCCTTTTGTCAAATATCTTCTTCAGTTTTTCTTGCAATACTTGTGATCTCTGATAAATCTCTTCTCTAGTTTGCTGCAAATTGATTGTTTGATTTATTCTTCTTTCAATGTCATTGGGTTCAACATGAGTTTCTTGAAGTAGTTTCATTACAGGAATTCCTAAAGATCAAGGGAAAACAGCCTCAATACCATAAACTAATTCATAAGGACTTGTCCCAATGGATTTTTTGGTAGTAAGCCTATCTTCCCATAATGCATTTATAAGTTTCTTATGCCAATTCGTTTTATTTTCTTCCAATAGTTTCTTGATAATATTAACAAGGCTCTTATTGGAAGATTCAGCTAGTCCATTACCCTGAGGGTAATAGGCTGTGGAATGGCTTAAAGTAATGTGATATTTATTGCAGAAACTTATAATTTTTTTAGATTTAAAAGCAGCAACATTATCAGTTATAATTTTTTCAGGACAACCAAATCTTGATAATATATTGTTTTCTAGAAACCCTATGATCACAGTATCATTAGCTTGTTTGGAAGGAATTGCTTCGATCCACTTAGTAAAATAATCTGTGGCAGTAAGGATTCATCTGTGTTGGCCAGAAGAAGGAGGATGGATTTCACCAATGAAATCCAGGCCCCATTGTTGGAAAGGGCTTTTAGTAGAGATTGGTTTTAATGGTAAGGGTAACAGTTTCCTCTTGCCTTCAAAAATCTGACACTTATGGCAAGCAGTTACAAACTTCTTAACATATGAAAACAAGGTAGGCCAGTAAAAACCAGCCCTTAGGATTTTATCTGCAGTTGACTTCCAATAAAGATGCCCACCACAATCTCCTGCATGGAATTCATTGAGAACCTTGTTAGCTTCATCTTTCAGTAAACAATTTAACAAAATTCCTTCATGATTTTTCCAAAAGAGTACATTATCTAAAATATAGAATTTTAAAGATTTCATTTTCAAAAACCTTTGCTTTGCTCTGGATAACCCTGGAGGAGCCTGCAGGTTTAACAATACATAGATTATATCAGCGTACCAAGGTGAATCTAAAAAGGCTTGACTAATTTGTGGAGTTGCCATCTCCTGATTGTCGTCTAGTTCATTAATATCCAGGGCTTGGCAATTTGTTTCAGTCATAAGTTGAGCCATTCCCTGTCCTTTTATGAGTTTTGTAGGTCTTATTTCAATATCATATTCAAAAATGGTAGCAATCCACTTACCTCTTTTGCCTTCAATTCCATCTTGAGTCAAGATGTCTTTGACGACAGAATTAGGTACATATGCTATCACATGAGAATACAATATATAAACTCTGAAATCTTTAATTTCTTTAACAAGCCCAGAGCTTATTTCTCCATTATGTTGTATTTTAATGATGCATCTCTAAGTGCTTTACTAAAAAAGGCTATTGGTTTCTCACATCCCTGATCGTCCTTTTGTTGTAAAACAACTGCTACAGTATGCTCTGAAGTGAATGAAAAAATTATAAAATCTCTGTCAAATTTTGGACTGGTAAGAACTGGTGTTCTGGTCAAAGCTAATTTAATTTCTTCAAATGATTGCTTAGCTTCTATTGCCCATTTAACATTCGACCCTTTTCTTAACATATTAGTGAGTAATCGAAGTAATTCAGCTAAACTAGAAATAAATCTTCTCAGAAAATCAATCTTCCCTATGAAAGCCTGAAGTTCTTTAACATTCCTAGGATGAGGTATTTACAATATGGCTTGTATTATTTTAGGATCAATTATAATGCCATCTTCTGAAATGATATGGCCTAGAAGTTTACCTTCCTCAAGACCAAACAATGACTTTTTTGGATTTAAAGAAATTCCATATTTTCTGCATTTAATAAACACTTGTCTAAGATGATCTAAATGTTGCTGATCTATTTTTGAAAAAACAGTTAAATCATCTAAATATATAACCAGAAAGTCATGAATCTCTTTAGCGAATGCAATGTCCATTGCTCTTTGAAAAGTAGCTCCTACGTTTTTGAGTCCAAATGGCATCTTAACATATTTAAATGTACCCCAAGGTGTTGTAAATGTTGTTTTGTCTTGATCATCAGGATGAACCAGAATCCGGTTATATCCCGAGAATCCATCCAAAAGGGAAATCCTGGAAGAACCTACTACTCTTTGCAAAATGTGGTCCATTTTAGGCAAAGGATAGTTATATTTCAAAGAAACCTTGTTTAAATTTCTCAAATCAACACATAGTCTAATCTCTCCAGTTTTCTTCCTGGTAGGAACTAAATTAGAAACCCAATCTGAGAACCTAATAGGAACAATTATTCCTGCATCATACATTTTTTTAATTTCTTTTTCAATTGAAGGTAGTAACACAGGGTTGATCCTTCTAAGTTTCTGTTTAAATGGTTTCTAATCTGGTTTCAAAGGTATGGTATGTTGAATTATTGATGTATCATATGATTTTAGATCTTCATAACCCCAGGCAAAAACGTCCTGGAATTCTTTCAGAAGTTCAACATATTTTTGTTTCTGATCAGGAGGTAAAGATTTGGATAATTTAACCATTTTGGGTTTCTCTTCAGTTCCTAAATTATGTTCTTCAATGTCTGCTTTCACTGGTTCCATTTTGGGCTTCTTTGGGATATCATTTGAATCAAAAAGATCTTCTAAAGGAGTTAATCCCTTAGGAAGATGATTGTCCTTTAAGTTAATGATTTCAGATTCATTTTCTATTATTTCATCAACTTCCATTTGTTTCAGGTCTTGCATGTCTTCTTTAGTGAATTTCGTTGGATGAAGCATATGAATTGCATTCTCTTGTGAAATGTTTGTTTCTTGTTTGTTTATTTGATCCGATTCAAGTGTTACATCCTCATCTATTCTACTGTTGGAAAATTCATTTTCTAAAGTTAAAAAATTGTTAATTTGCTCATTACTTGAAAATACTTGCCAGTTCTTAAAATTATCAGGAATTGATGGTCTATTTCTAATCGTAGCTGTGAACTGATGATTAGGTTCAAAAGGTGGTTTACAAGTACTAGCAAACATTGCAAGACTATGAGCATGTAAATTCCGTTTTCTAGGAATCTTGGCTAATTGACACTGTAAAAAAGTATTAAGAATTTCTACAACTGTTCCTTTGTATTTTCTCAATCTGGGATCATTTGTCAAAAACTCACCTTTAATCTGTTGAATAATCAAATCAGAGTCTCCTATGATAGATACTCTAATTGCTCCTAATATTTTGACAAGTTTAAGCCCTAACAAAAGAGCTTCATACTCAACCATATTATTAGTGCATTTAAAGTTTAATCTATAAGCATGACCTTCAGCATGATCATTCTCAAGATTATGTATCCAAATTCCAGCACCTGCTCCTAACTTGTTGACTGATCCATCAAACTCTAAATGCCAAAGAATTTCATGTTCATAGTTTGTGTCAGGGTATTCAGGAATTCTCTTAACTATGAGATCTGACTCCTTAATTTGTTTTGTTTTTTCTTGGGTATCTGTTGTTTTATTGTCCTCATAAATTTCTTCAATTTGAATAGTATATTGCTTTGAAATTTCTTTTGGTGCTGTT
The DNA here is from genome assembly GCA_034641835.2 of Pinus albicaulis. Taxonomy (NCBI): domain Eukaryota; kingdom Viridiplantae; phylum Streptophyta; class Pinopsida; order Pinales; family Pinaceae; genus Pinus; species Pinus albicaulis. The sequence goes on from JAXQQM020073196.1 coordinate 106,752, forward strand.
GTTGATACTTCTAATTCAGTGGGAAGGTCAAATTCAGCATTGTAAAGGATGAAAGAATCCATATCAGAATGTACAGAGTAGATAGGAAAGTTTTCAGGCTTTTCCTGACTACTAACTAAATACTTCATCAAGGTTTCTCTGTATAGTCTTTTAGGTTGACCAAATACTGAAATAGTAGCATATGACATATCTAATTGAATAGATCCTCCAAGTTTTGCACCCCAGGATCTTGACAATAGCATACCATATTTCGGAGGAATATGTACTACTACTATATCCATCAGAATAGATTTCGCAGGATATTGAACCAAAGTAACACACAAATCTTTAATCAATCCTATACACCTCACCTGACTCGAGTCAAAAGAAAACAAATCTTTGTATGGTCTTGTGATGTCTAGGTTTAATATTTCCATTACAGCCTTGGGCATTAAATTATGAGATGCCCCAGAATCAAGCATGGCATTGTGAAGTATTTTTTCATGTACATTCAAAATCACATAAAATGGAAGAGTTCCTCCATTTTCTGGTTTTCCATTTACTTCAGGGCCAAAAAGTAGTTTGGGTTGATCATCAAGAACATTTACTGAATCATCAAATCCAGTAATATTAAGGGATCTACTGATCTGGCTTCTATAGACATCATGTTTAGCTAGTTCTCACAGTGGAACAACTATCTTTAGTTTGCCTATTTCAGCTTCAAAATTAAAAAAAAATTCGGTTTGAGTTTTTGTATTTCAAACAATTGGGTTTTCTCTGTTTTCTAAATTTTCAGTGTTTTTCTCCTTTTCAGGAGTGGGGTTATGCATTGAAGTTGTTTCTGAATTAACTTCTTCAGGTTCTTCTACATTTCTTCTGAGAGAAAAAGTATTGGAAATTTGTTTGATATTCATTTGATTATCAGAGACATCTTCAATTATTGGGTTAGTAGGGTTAGGACCTGTTCTAGAAAGAATTTGTACAGAGGGGTTGTTGGTCTTACCTTTGAGGTTTTGTTTCACATTTTTCTGTTTGCTAGTCTCTGGAACATCAATCCTTCTACTTCTTAAATTGTATTTCTTATGAACCTCGTAAGTTGTTGTGTCATATCCTTCCTTAAAGTCAAAAGTTTCTCCTGAATGAGTTTGAAACGTTTCAAGAATGTGATCTTCTTGATCATCTTGAGATAGGAAAACTTTTGGTTCACTCTTGCCATCAGTCACATTATTTATTTCGATATCTTCAATTGGTTCTTCAGAAGTTGAACCTTCAACAAAATTTTCCTGGAATGGTGGCCTGATATTTTGGTCAGGGACATTTTTCCCAGTATTCTGGTTTTGATTTCTTCTAAAGTTTGGGTTTCTAACAACATTTTGACTCTCGCCAGAGGTCTTTCTTTCAATTGTCTCAACTCTGTCTCCCAGTCTTTCCATCCCTTTAAGTATAGCATCCAGTTTCTTTTCAAAAGCTGTATGTTCTTCATTTACAGGCATTCTCCTTTCAGCTCTAGCTCTAGCACGTTTTTCTATCAAGTTAGCTTCAACACTAACAACTATGATTTGCATTTCTTCTAGAGTTTGAGGAGCTCTTTCTCTAAGTGTATATGCTATGTCAGAATCAAAACCATCAGGGAATTTGACCAATACTGAATCAAGAGGGGGTCTAAGGTTTTGAGGAACAGCGTTGTAGGCTTCATTGAATCTAATTATATAATCCTGTACTGCTTCATTTGGCCCTCTTTTTAGTTTTCCAAAGTCTGATAAGATTTGAAGAGGATATTTCTTTTTCTCCCATATATTAAGAAATGATCTATAAAGGGCTGGTAAATCAACAATACTATCAGCAGGAAGGGCTCTGAACCAAGTCCTGACTTCTGCAGTAAGACTCTAGACAAATATCCTCATTCTAACATCATCAACATCTATCTCATAAAATTCAAAGTAATCAGTCATCCTTTTGGTGTGTTGTTGAGCAGTGTAAGTTCCAAATCCATCAAAAGGAGTGATTTTACTCTGATAGTCTTGAGGTAAAGCTGCTGGATTAGCTGGTAGCCTTAAAGGAGCATATCGGTTTGCCATTGATAGAGGTAATGAAATAACAGTTGAAGTTGGTCTTTGAGGGATAGGTGGAGGAGTGGAAGGGGTAGTTTGAGGTTGAGAAGTTTGGGGAAAAGTTGATGAACTTGGGATAGTGGAGGTAATAATAGAAATATTCGATGTTTCCTCAGGGATAGAATCAAATTGAATAGAACTTTGCAAATTCTTATCAAGCTATGAAGAAACAAATTCAAATTGTAAATCTTCAAGAAAAATTGGGTCTGGAACCAAATTGGATAACTCAGATTCAGAAAAATTCACAAATAAAGATGTTTCAAACTGCTCGTCAAAAGGTTCGTCCTCAAGGTAAATAAACTTTACAGGACAAGAGTTTGATCTAAAAAGAGGTCGAGAACTTCCAGAGCTTTCTTTACTATCTTGTCTTCTAAGAATTCTGGGAATCAGATTCGGATTTTCAAATATAGGTGGTGGATTAGGGTCAGGATTAGCCCTGGTATAACGAATCCTTTCTGAAGCCAGGGTTCTAAGTGATTTTGTTTTTGGTTTTTTGTTTTAAATGAAATGAAAGTATAACTTCGAAAAACTCTTCAAGAAATTTAAAATATTGGATTAAGATTTTCTTAAAGATTTATTTTAACCAGAGGAACTGACCAAAATGTTTGAAATGAAGTTCGGTTTATAAACTAAATCAGAGATAGACTAAAGTAGCTTTTATTTACTACGCAATTGCAGAGAAAAAGTAGTTCAAAGGCTTCCTGGCTGATCTTCAGACTCCGTCTGTAGTTTAGAAATCAAACAGTAGTAACAATAAAATATTCAGATCCCCAATGGAGTCGCCACTATGTTATCACTCAGATATTCCTTGAAGTTGTAAGAAAAGGAAAAGAGTCCGAGGTAACCACAAACAAACCTTCAGATACAGAATCTAGCCAATCTGTATCCAGAGAGGGCTCTCTCTTTCAAATTTAGCTTTGTTTAAAAAGATATTAGGCTAGTTATAAAGTCCAGGGGTTTTGTTTGAAATTGAATGGTGGAATTCCGTAACTGAGGGCAAGGTTGAGTAGTTTCAGTCCATTGGGCTATGGAGTCAAAAATGGCTTTACTGGATTAAGATTATCAACAAAAAATGACTTTACAGGGAAAGCTAATCAAACCAAAGAACAATTTCAGATCTAAAATGAATGGAATGAATTTTGAATAGATGAAAGGAAATTTAAGTATCTTTCAACATGTTCAAAGAAAGAAAGTGAATGATTACAAATAAAGAACAATTAAGATTTCTTTACTAAAGTAATCAAAATGTTTAAACTGGTCAGACAATAAGCATTTAAGAATTTATTGTTTATGACCAATTTAGAAGAAAACATTTAGAATAATAACAATTGAAATCAGAGCCCATTTAAGGAATTTATGATTTATTCTTTTTTGTCAATTATTCAGAAAATGAAACACAATGATATTATAAACAAATATAAAACTTTAACACAGGAGAAGAAATGACTTATTGATCCTTAATTTGACACATGAATCCTGTAAAAGATATTTAAGCTTCAATTCATCATCCAGCTAGACCACGAAAAATTTCTCCAAAGCACCTTATTCCAAAATTATCAAATGTTACAGCAAAGTATTAGAATCCACCCCTCAATAATCCATTTGAGGGCTTATTTATACAAAAAATTATCAAAAATATCTCATAAAAAAAGAGATATAATCTAGGGTGACTAATGAATAAGTTACAATAAAAATAGAGAGATATGGCTTCGTAGATAAGCCAAAAAGGTAACTGATGTTGTGATGTTCCCCCTTTTGAGAATGTGCTGGAGGCAGGTCCTTTATTTTGGCTTGTTGCTGTCCCCTTAAGTAATTCTGTTTTTACTGATTTTTTTCACTGATACTCTTTGTTCTCACTGATACACTTTAACTGAATGGACACTCTTTGACTTTTGTTTGTCCTTTTATCCTTTATACTGTAGTAAATAGGCAAATCTCATCTAAGGATAAATTTAGAAAAGTTCCAATAAGTCTTCCCACCATTTATCTTCTCTAATCCTTGTCCGTTGAAGTTTTCTGAATGTTTCATCAACCTCAATATATCTGAAGAAATTAGGCTGATTAGGAAACAAATGTTTTATTTCATGATCAAGATAAAATAAATTCTCTAATCTATCATGAAGATTCCTTCCTGTAGGTAATGTTGCTTTTGATGAAATGGTTGAGGAACTGGCTAGATTATGAGCATGGATGTCTAATTTCTTAACATAAGTTTCTAGGTCCATTATTTTATCTTGTGAAACCATAGGGCTGGGTAACCCTTTATTCAATAAAATATCAAACATTTCTCTGAATGCCATGATCTCACTTTGCATGTCAAAGCATCTACGTTCCAAATTTTGCATAAGAGTTCTTTTTAGTGAAGACTCTTTTTATTTCCAAAATTGTTGCAGTTCTGTCTTCAATACCAAGCTCTGCAAGTTGCTGTTTGGTTTGGGTGTTTAGGAATTGTATGAGATGATTGGACTCCTAAAGCCTATTTCCTAACTCTGCTCTAGTATTCTCAACTTCTTCCAAAGCTACTTTGACCAATTCATTCTGCTCATAGATTATTTGGATTGAGGACCAGACCTCTTTTATTGATTGAATAATATCATTCCAAAGAATTTCATTTATTTCTCTTAAAGGTTTCTCCAATGTGAGATCCCTTTCCAAAGCCTTAACCAAATTCTCTAACCTTTTGATTTCTCTTGTTTTGTCAGAAACAGTCATTTTTGAAAGATCATATTTCTGTTCCAAATTAATAATCAGCAATTTTGTGTGCTGAAGTTCTATTACTTGTACTTTCAGGTCATTTAACTATTTTACTAAGTCTTCAGTATTCAAATCTGGAGTATTTACCTGTGATGCCTCTACTGGTTGACCTGCTGGAGATGTACCTGTGATTGCTGTTGTTGTAGATGCTGGAAAACCGGATTGCTTGTCTCTCAATGCTTGTTCAAGTTCTTTTTCAGTTTCAGTCAATTGTTCATTCATTTTTAAGAGCAATTCCATCATCTCTTCTTCAGAATTCTTCTTTATTACTTCATCAGTTTGTGGATGTCTGGATGTTGGCAATTTCAATTGCTTTATCAGACTGCAATGTCCTCATCCTTTTTCTTTATTAATGCTTCTATGCCTTTGAAATTCTTGGGATTATGACCCAAACTCATTATTATTTCCTCTAGTGTTTTTATTCTTTTATCTTTGGCTTGAGAAGAAGCTTTTTCAAGCTGTAATTGTGCACTAGTGTTTTTCAAAGAATCTTGCAATCTGTGAGCTGTCATTGCTTTTTCAGTCAGCGTTGAATAAACCATTTCTCCTGTTTGCTTGTGTAGCTCAATTTGGTCCAAAGGATGAATATCCTTTGCCAATACTTCAAAATTTGTTCTGATGTAATCTGCAGCTGTTTGGGGTTGCCGCACTTTGGGTTTAAAATGGCTCATTAACATTTTGCCCTGTTGAATGTCAAAAGATGACATCAATCTTTCTTGATTCTTTGGAGCCATTTTCAGATATTTATTATACACTTGAATTCTCAGTGGATCATTTCTTGCCTTTATACTTATAAATGTCTTTTTAATATCTCCTCTATCTTTCACTAGCTGTTTAAATGAAGATACTTCTGTACTTATCTTTCTTTGTATTTATTTTCCTTGAAGACCAGTGGATGTTCCACTAATTGAACTTGTTTGATGGCTTTCTTCTCTACCTTGACTATCAATGATTTCTTCAAATGATTCAACTTCTGGTAGGGGATTCAATCTCTACCTTTTAGTACTATGCTGCTATGTAAATCCACCAATAGGGGTAGAAGTTTCAGTTTCTCTCTTTTTCCCTTTTTCCACATTAAGAGGAGTTTGCAATTTGGCAATTTCTGTCTCATTGGTCTGCATTGGAGGGATTTGTACTTGATCTTGTCCCTTGGAAGTTTGAGGTTGTTCTGTCACAATGAATGTTTCTTTAACTCGTATATAAACCTCTTTCTCATTTCCTTTTGAGTCTAGTGGTACTATACTGCTCTCTTGTATCTATTGTTGTGAAGTTCATGCTGAAGAAGGTCCCGCTGTCTGTACCTGCTCAAAATAGCCCAAGTCAAGTATTCTTTGAAGGTCTCTCATTACATTATCAACATTGACCTGTTCAATATCTTGCTTTATCAGCATTCCTTCTATCCATTCATTTGTGTTAGCATATTTTTCAATCTATGGGATTCTATGATGCATGTATGGTGCTGATTTGTTTTTCATTCTTTTGTCACAAATGATACCGAATGGGTCATAAAGTACCCAATAAAAACTCTTTTGCAATCTGAAACGGTCTTCTAATATCTTTTCAACTTCTTCTCCTCCATCCCTAGAGTTACAGATAAATGGACCTAATTTACTTTTGATCCGAAGTTGAGCCTTCTTATTTGCATTGCAAAAATGAATTATATCAGAGTTGTTCATCTGTCTGAAATATTCTAATGCAAAGAGTCTCATGGGGACATACTTTGGCAGTTTGAATGGACACAACTCACATCCATAGATTCTGACTTCTGTGTGATTTTGGTAGAAGTACCAATCACCAACTTTGTATTGTCTTGAAAGCTGCAAAGTTTTCTTGATCTCATTGCTGAGTCTTGGGGGGGAAACCCCTGTCAACAAGGTGGTTGCAGGGTGTACAAAAGAATCAATGAAATCATTATAGGTATAGGGAGATTCTCTAGAACTATGAGTAATGGCTGACCAAAAGATAATAGATTTTGGTTTTCCTTGGGCATCAAACTTTTGGACATGGAAAGGGAACCTTTCTGACTGGTAATAGATCATAAGATGGTAAATGATAGAAGAATACTTGAACACTTTCTCATTATCTAATCTTATGAATTGGTCATGGATTTTTCTGCAATGTAGGATGCAAAGTCATATTTGACAGCAGGAGGTTGTCCAGGGGTGAAAATAGACAATAATACAAGGGTTAATTCATCAACATATTCACTGGTATTGAAGCCCATTATAAAGGATATCATCTCCAATATAAGTCTACCATCTTTAGTGAAAACATCATACCCATAAGGTGGAGGGCCTTTAGGCTGATGATCAGGCAACATAAAGGTCTAACAGATGCGGCTCACTTCTTCATGTGATAGTTTGGTGGATTTCTCTAGTAATTCTCCCATGGATAGGGGAGCGAGGGCTTGACCAGGTTCAAAATGGAGCATCTCATTGATAGACTGAGAAGTAATTGGGAAAAGGACTTCTTGATTTGGGGATAAGACTTCCCTTTGGTTAGGACTATAATTTGCATGACAGTAATGGATTATTTCGGGGAAAATACGAATAGAGGGAAAGAGACACTTAGGAAGACCAGACTCCCATAACCCAAAAATATCCAAGCCATTCAAATAATTGTCTCTGCAGCGACAGAAAATTCGAAGAGGATTGTCACTAAACACTAGGTCTTTTATTTGGAAATCTCTGTCGACTAATGAAAAATAATCCAAGTCTCTGTGAGGGGCATTCAATGGTGCAACATTCAAAGCTACAGGAACTTCCATTCTTGGTTCAGATTCAAAAACGGAAATTCGGGGGTTTTTATGAAAATAGGGCACAATTACTAGTTTTGGGAGTATAATTAAAGTTCTGAGAACTAAAATATATCAATGGAAATTTGTTTTTAGACTGCGGTGTGAAATTAAAACTCGAATGAGGATTTTTTAACAGAGTTTAGTAGGAAATCAGAATAAATACCTGTTTATGGAAAAATGGCAGTGTTTAACAGGTACAAGCTAATGGCGGATGGATGTTGGGAAACTGGACTGGCAGTGGTCTTCAGCAGAATTGAATTAATAGCATTTGACATTCGATTTTTGAATTTTCTCAGTATTGAGGGTTCAGTCACTTTCAGTACACAGAATGATGAAAAAATGCGCGAGTTTTTGTTTTATTTACAAAGTCAAATGGGGGGGGGGCGGAGGGAATATTTTATTATTTTAATATATGACGTCATGCTGTACAATAGAAACGTCACGGGGAAAGGGTGGTAAGCAGTTTATTCCGCACCACTTTTGCGGGAAGGCGGTATTCAGCGTATGGGCAGCGAATCCATACAGCGGTTGACACGTAGCATGACACTATTTGAAAACCATTTCCATTTCACGGGTTAACGTTCAGATGAGGGATGGGCAGTGGAATGGATGCGGGCCGTGGATCTGTGAGCGAGCGATCGAACGGTGTTTCGGGGCGGGGAAATGACAGGGAGTTAAAAGGCGCGAGCCCGACGTAATTAATGTTAATTAATTATTTCGGGCGGGATTTGATTGGCGGAAATTTGGTTATTAATTAATCAAAAGGATTAATTAATCCCTTGTACGACGAGGGTGGGGGGTAAATGCGTGCGGGATGAGTTAATTCCAAAGTTTAGTTTTAATTAAACTTTGTTTTATTTTTTATTTTAAACATAAATACCATATGTTCAAAAGTTTTTTTTAATATTTTTATTATATGATAAATAAACCAAATTGATTTACTTACCATAGGGGCAGGGATATTTATAATGATATTTTTTAAGCCAAAGGGCATTGTAATGTCGGATTTTTGTTTGAACATGTGGGCTTTATTTAACTTTGGCTTAAAATTATAATACAAATGTTTTTTTTTTGGGGGGATATTTATATAGGAGGAGTTATATACTATAGGAAAAGGTTATTTCAATAGGGATATAATAGATAAATTAGAGTTAATATGACAAAGGGACAATGAAAACTCAAAACACTTAAATATAACTAAGAAAGTGAAGATTTCAAAAGTAGATGGCATTATTGTACTTTCATCACTTAGAATAAAAAAGTGATTTTGAGGGCTTTTATGGGTTATTTCATGTTTTTCCTAAGTAAAATGGGATTTTGCTTAGGAAAATATTTTTTAAAGTGATGGTGAATGATTTCAAGTACTAAGGCTTTCCAATTATTGGGCCGAGGGTCCGGTCCCTCCAAAATTCAAGGAAATGCCCTTAGCCCCTTTAATCTTCAAATTCCTTAGCACTTAAGGGGAAATTAGTAAAATCTTTGGGGAAAATGAGAAGGGAAATTAATGATTTGACTTTTCTTTGTTTGAATATTCTCCATTGTGGTATCTGCTTTTGCACTTGTGATGAAAGTTAAAATTTAACCATCTAAAGCCATCATTCATCACATGTAATTTTAGCAACATCATCTACCTACCCTATCTACTTTACTCTACCATTTTCTCTTCTTTATTAGGGTGCACTTAGACTGGCAAACCCTTTTCACACTTTCCTTTTACATGTGGAGATCTATCTAATTCTAACCTTATTACAACCAAGGGCTCAGATTAAACTGTTTAGCTCCTTTTATTAACTCTACCTATCTACTTGTCTGCCAAGATTAAACTGTTTGGCCAGATATTATTCTCTATTTCTAAAACATGAAATTGAAAAATGAATGAGTCAAGTTTAAACAGTTTGACTCTTCATAAATTGTGGCAAAAGTTTGACAAGATGCACACAATTGCTTATTACAGAAAATGAAATAGTAGTGGCATTTGGATTTGCACACTTTCCTTGGCCTATTTTTATTTGGGTTTCATCTCTTTCATTTTTTGGCCATCTTATTCTTTTTACCCTTTGATTTTTCTTTTAGGGTTTACCCTCTTTACATTTTTTAAATTTTTTTGATTTTTTGAGAATATGGAAAACCTTTGCAATAAGAAAAAGGTATGAACATATTACATAGTTCATCAAGTCAATCATGAAATATGACACCTATTGGTATAGGAGTCTAACACTGGCTCCACTTAGGGATGGCTTTTCCTGGTGAAAAGTCAAGAACAGCAGATCAGATGCCTCAAAATGCCTTTAACTGAACCATGAAATCTTCTTCTTCTTCTTGCTTTATTCTACATATGACAACAAAACTTCTGAAGCTTAGGGCCTTCTCTTCGGGCTTCAACTTCAGTAGATTACTATCCAATCCAAACTGATGCATTACAAAGGATATAATATATACAAGTTAGAAAATCAGAACATCCTAGTAAATTGGATCAAAGTAATGCTTTAACATTCGACCATTAACTGGTCCTTCTTCAGTCTCTGAACCATCCAAATTCTTCAAAACATATGTGTTGTTTCCCTGTAAAGAATGAATTATATAAGGTCCTCTCCACAGGAAGTCAAACTTTCCATGTTTTACCTTATCTTCCCTACTATAATCCCACCATAAGACTTTGTTTCCTACTTGAAAATCTTCTGCTTTAGTCCTTTTGTCAAATATCTTCTTCAGTTTTTCCTGCAATACTTGTGATCTCTGATAAATCTCTTCTCTAGTTTGCTGCAAATTGATTGTTTGATTTATTCTTCTTTCAATGTCATTGGGTTCAACTTGAGTTTCTTGAAGTAGTTTCATTACAGGAATTCCTAAATATGAAGGGAAAACAACCTCAATACCATAAACTAATTCATAAGGACTTGTCCCAATGGATTTTTTGGTAGTAAGCCTATCTGCCCATAATGCATTTATAAGTTTCTTATGCTAATTCTTTTTATTTTCTTCCAACAGTTTTTTGATAATATTAACAAGGCTCTTATTGGAAGATTCAGCTAGTCCATTACGCTGAGGGTAATAGGCTGTGGAATGGCTTAAAGTAATGTGATATTTATTGCAGAAACTTATCATTTTTTTATATTTAAAAGCAGCAGCATTATCATTTATAATTTTTTCAGGACAACCAAATCTTGATAATATATTGTTTTCTAGAAACCCTATGATCACAGTATCATTGGCTTGTTTGGAAGGAATTTCTTTGATCCACTTAGTAAAATAATCTGTGGCAGTAAGGATCCATCTGTGTTGGCCAGAAGATGGAGGATGGATTTCACCAATGAAATCTAGGCCCCATTGTTGGAAAGGTCTTTCAGTAGAGATTGGTTTTAATGGTAAGGGTAACAGTTTCCTCTTGCCTTCAAAAATCTGACACTTATAGTAAGCAGTTACAAACTTCTTAACATCTAAAAACAAGGTAGGCCAGTAAAAACCAACCCTTAGGATTTTATCTGCAGTTGACTTCCAGTAAACATGCCCACCACAATCTCCTGCATGGAATTCATTGAGAACCTTGTTAGCTTCATTTTTCAGTAAACAATTTAACAAAATTTCTTCATGATTTTTCCAAAAGAGTACACTATCTAAAATACAGAATTTTAAAGATTTCATTTTCAAAAACCTTTGCTTTGTTCTGGATAACCCTGGAGGAGCCTGCAGGTTTAACAATACATAGATTATATCAGTGTACCAAGGTGAATCTAAAAAGGCTTGACTGATTTGTGGAGTTTCCATCTCCTGATTGTCGTCCAGTTCATTAATATCCAGGGCTTGGCAATTTTTTTCAGTCATAAGTTGAGCCAATCCCTGTCCTTTTATGAGTTTTGTAGGTCTTATTTCAATATCATATTCAAAAATGGTAGCAATCTACTTACCTCTTTTGCCTTCAATTCCATCTTGAGTCAAGATGTCTTTGACGACAGCATTAGGTACATATGCTATCACATGAGAATACAATATATAAACTCTGAAATCTTTAATTGCTTTAACAAGTGCAAAAGCTTGTTTCTCCATTATGTTGTATTTTAATGATGCATCTCTAAGTGCTTTAATAAAAAAGGCTATTGGTTTCTCACATCCCTGATCATCCTTTTGTAGTAAAACAACTACTACAGTATGCTCTGAAGCAAATGAAAAAATTATAAAATCTACGTCAAATTTTGGAATGGTAAGAACTGGTGTTCTGGTCAAAGCTAATTTAATTTCTTCAAATGATTGCTTAGCTTCTATTGTCAATTTAACATTCGACCCTTTTCTTAACATATTAGTGAGTAATCTAAGTAATTCAACTAAACTAGAAATAAATCTTCTCAGAAAATTAATCTTCCCTATGAAAGCATGAAGTTCTTTAACATTCCTAGGATGAGGTATTTGCAATATGGCTTGTATTCTTTCAGGATCAATTCTAATGCCATCTTCTGAAATGATATGGCCTAGAAGTTTACCTTCCTCAAGACCAAACAATGACTTTTTCGGATTTAAAGAAATTCCATATTTTCTTCATTTAATAAACACTTGTCTAAGATGATCTAAATGTTGCTGATCTGTTTTTGAAAAAACAGTTAAATCATCTAAATATATAACTAGAAAGTTATGAATCTCTTTAGCGAATGCAATGTCCATTGCTCTTTGAAAAGTAGCTCCTGCGTTTTTGAGTCCAAATGGCATCTTAACATATTTAAATGTACCCCAAGGTGTTGTAAATGTTGTTTTGTCTTGATCATCAGGATGAACCAGAATCTGGTTATATCCCGAGAATCCATCCAAAAGGGAAATACTGGAAGAACCTACTACTCTTTGCAAAATGTGGTCCATTTTAGGCAAAGGATAATTATCTTTCAAAGAAACCTTGTTTAAATTTCTCAAATCAACACATAGTCTAATCTCTCCAGTTTTCTTCCTGGTACGAACTAAATTAGAAACCCAATCTGAGAACCTAATAGGAACAATTATTCCTGCATCATACATTTTTTTAATTTCTTTTTCAATTGAAGGTAGTAACACAGGGTTGACCCTTCTAAGTTTTTGTTTAAATGGTTTCTTATCTGGTTTCAAAGGTATGGTATGTTTAATTATTGATGTATCATATGATTTTAGATCTTCATAACCCCAGGCAAAAACGTCCTGGAATTCTTTCAGAAGTTCAACATATTTTTGTTTCTGATCAGGAGGTAAAGATTTGGATAATTTAACCATTTTGGGTTTCTCTTCAGTTCCTAAATTATGTTCTTCAATGTCTTCTTTCACTGGTTCCATTTTGGGCTTCTTTGGGATATCATTTGAATCAAAAAGATCTTCTAAAGTAGTTAATCCCTTAGGAAGATGATTGTCCTTTAAGTTAATGATTTCAGATTAATTTTCTATTATTTCATCAACTTCCATTTGTTTTAGGTCTTGCATGTATTCTTTAGTGAATTTCGTTGGATGAAGCATATGAATTGCATTCTCTTGTGAAATGTTTGTTTCTTGTTTGTTTATTTGATCCGATTCAAGTGTTACATCCTCATCTATTCTACTATTGGAAAATTCATTTTCTAAAGTTAAAAAATTGTTAATTTGCTCATTAATTGAAAATACTTGCCAGTTCTTAAAATTATTAGGAATGGATGGTCTATGTCTAATCTCAGCTATGAACTGATGATTAGGTTCAAAAGGTAGTTTACAAGTACTAGCAAACATTGCAAGACTATGAGCATGTAAATTCTGTTTTCTAGGAATCTTGGCTAATTGACACTGTAAAAAAGTATTAAGAATTTCTACAACTGTTCCTCTGTATTTTCTCAATCTGGGATCATTTGTCAAAAACTCACCTTTAATCTGTTGAATAATCAAATCAGAGTCTCCTATGATAGATACTCTAATTGCTCCTAATCTTTTGACAAGTTTAAGCCCTAACAAAAGAGCTTCATACTCAGCCATATTATTAGTGCATTTAAAGTTTAATCTATAAGCATGACCTTCAGCATGATCGTTCTCAAGATTATGTATCCAAATTCCAGCTCCTGCTCCTAACTTGTTGACTGATCCATCAAACTCTAAATGCCAAATAATTTCATGTTCATAGTTTGTGTCAGGGTATTCAGGAATTTTCTTAACTGTGAGATCTGACTCCTTACTTTCTTCTATTTTTTCTTGTGTATCTGCTGTTTTATTGTCCTCATAAATTTCTTCAATTTAAACAGTAGATTGCTTTGAAATTTCTTTTGGTGCTGTTGTTGATACTTCTAATTCAGTGGGAAGGTCAAATTCAGCATTGTAAAGGATGAAAGAATCCATATCAGAATGTACAGAGTAGATAGGAAAGTTTTCAGGCTTTTCCTGACTACTAACTAAATACTTCATCAAGTTTTCTCTGTATAGTCTTTTAGGTTGACCAAATACTGAAATAGTAGCATATGACATATCTAATTGAATAGATCCTCCAAGTTTTGCACCCCAGGATCTTGACAATAGCATACCATATTTCGGAGGAATATCTGCTACTACTATATCGATCAGAATAAATTTCGCAGGATATAGAACCAAAGTAACACACAAATCTTTAATCAATCCTATACACCTCACCTGACTCGAGTCAAAAGAAAACAAATCTTTGTATGGTCTTGTGATGTCTAGGTTTAATCTTTCCATTACAGCCTTGGGCATTAAATTATGAGATGCCCCAGAATCAAGCATGGCGTTGTGAAGTATTTTTTCATGTACATTCAAACTCACATAAAATGGAGGAGTTCCTCCATTTTCTGGTTTTCCATTTACTTCAGGGCCAAAAAGTAGTTTGGTTTGATCATCAAGAACATTTACTGAATCATCAAATCTAGTAATATTAAGGGATCTACTGATCTGGCTTCTATAGACATCATGTTTATCTAGTTCTGATAGTGGAACAACTATCTTTAGTTTGCCTATTTCAGCTTCAAAATTAAAATCTTTTTCTGTTTGAGTTTTTGTATTTCAAACAATTGGGTTTTCTCTGTTTTCTAAATTTTCAGTGTTTTTCTCCTTTTCAGAAGTGGGGTTATGCGTTGAAGTTGTTTCTGAATTAACTTCTTTAGGTTCTTCTACATTTCTTCTGAGAGAAAAAGTATTGGAAAGTTGTTTGTTATTCAGTTGATTATCAAAGACGTCTTCAATTATTGGGTTACCAGGGTTAGGACCTGTTCTAGAAAGAATTTGTACAGGGGGGTTGTTGGTCTTACCTTTGAGGTTTTGTTTCACATTTTTCTGTTTGCTAGTCTCTGGAACATCAATCCTTCTGCTTCTTAAATTGTATTGCTTCTAAACCTTGTAAATTGTTGTGTCATATCCTTCCTTAAAGTCAAAATTTTCCCCTGAATGAGTTTGAAACGTTTCAAGAATGTGATCTTATTGATCATCTTGAGATAGGAAAACTTTTGGTTCACTCTTGCCATCAGTCACATTATTTATTTCAATATCTTCAATTGGTTCTTCAGAAGTTGAACCTTCAACAAAATTTCCTTGGAATGGTGGCCTGATATTTTGGTCAGGGACCTTTTTCCCAGTATTTTGGTTTTGATTTCTTCTAAAGTTTGGGTTTCTAACAGCATTTTGACTCTCGCCAGAGGTCTTTCTTTCAATTGTCTCAACTCTGTCTCCCAGTCTTTCCATCCCTTTAAGTATAGCATCCAGTTTCTTTTCAAAAGCTGTAGGTTCTTCATTTACAGGCATTCTCCTTTCAACTCTAGCTCTAGCATGTTTTTCTATCAGGTTAGCTTCAACACTAACAAATATGCTTTGCATTTCTTCTAGAGTCTGAGGAGCTCTTTCTCTAAGTGTATATGCTATGTTAGAATCAAATCCATCAGGGAATTTGACCAACACTGAATCAGGAGGGGGTCTAAGGTTTTGAGGAACAGCGTTGTAGGCTTCATTGAATCTAATTATATAATCCTGTGCTGATTCATTTGGCCCTCTTTTTAGTTTTCCAAAGTCTGATAGGATTTGAAGAGGATCTTTCTTTTTCTCCCATCTATTAAGAAAATATCTATAAAGGGCTGGTAAATCAACAATACTATCAGCAGGAAGGGCCCTGAACCAAGTCCTGAATTCTCCAGTAAGACTCTGGACAAATATCCTCATTCTAACATCATCAGCATCTATCTCATAAAATTCAAAGTAATCATTCATCCTTTTGGTGTGTTGTTGAGCAGTGTAAGTTCCAGATCCATCAAAAGGAGTGATTTTACTCTGATAGTCTTGAGGTGAAGCTGCTGGATTAGTTGGTAGCCTTAAATGAGCATATCAGTTTTCCATTGATAGAGGTAATGAAATAACAGGTGAAGTTGGTCTTTGAGGGATAGGTGGAGGAGTGGAAGGGGTAGTTTGAGGTTGAGAAGTTTGGGGAAAAGTTGATGAACTTGGGATAGCGGCAGTAATAACAGAAATATTCGATGTTTCCTCATTGATAGACTCAAATTGAATATAACTTTGCAGATGCTTATCAAGCTATGAAGAAACAAATTCAAATTGTAAATCTTCAAGAAAAAATGTGTCCGGAACCAAATTGGATAACTCAGATTCAGAAAAATTCACAAATAAAGATGTTTCAAACTGCTTGTCAAAAGGTTCTTCCTCAAGGTAAATAAACTTTACGAGACAAGAGTTTGATCTAAAAAGAGGTCGAGAACTTCCAGAGCTTTCTTGACTATCTTGTCTTCTAAGAATTCTGGGAATCAGATTCAGATTTTCAAATATAGGTGGTGGATTAGGGTCAGGATTAGCCCTGGTATAACGAATCCTTTCTGAAGCCAGGGTTCTAAATGATTTTGTTTTTGGTTTTTTGTTTTAAATGAAATGAAAGTACAACTTCGAAAAACTCTTCAAGAAATTTAAAATATTGGATTAAGATTTTCTTAAAGATTTATTTTAACCAGAGGAACTGACCAAAATGTTTGAAATGAAGTTCGGTTTATAAAATAAATCAGAGATAGACTAAAGCAGCTTTTATTTACTATGCAATTGCAGAGAAAAAGAAGTTCAAAGGCTTCTTGGCTGATCTTCAGACTCCGTCTGTAGTTTAGAAATCAAACAGTAGTAAAAATAAAATATTCAGATCCCTAGTGGAGTCGCCACTATGTTATCACTCAGATATTCCTTGAAGTTGTAAGAAAAGGAAAAGAGTCCGAGGTAACCACAAACCAACCTTCAGATACAGAATCTAGCCAATCTGTATCCAGAGAGGGCTCTCTCTTTCAAATTTAGCTTTGTTTAAAAAGATATTAGGCTAGTTATAAAGTCCAGGGGTTTTGTTTGAAATTGAATGGTGGAATTCCGTAACTGAGGGCAAGGTTGAGTAGTTTCAGTCCATTGGGCTATGGAGTCAAAAATGGCTTTACTGGATTAAGATTATCAACAAAAGATGGCTTTACAGGGAAAGATAATCAAACCAAAGAACAATTTCAGATCTAAAATGAATGGAATGAATTTTGAATAGATGAAAGGTACTCTAAGTGTATCTCTCAAACATGTGTCTAAAGAAAATGAATGATTACAAATAAAGAGCAGATAAGAATTCTTTACTAAAGTAATCAAAATGATTAAACTAGTCAAACAAGAGAATTTAAGAATTCATTGTTTAAGACTAATTTAGAAGAAAACATTTGGAATAATAACAACTGAAATCAGAACACTTTTAAGAAATTTCTGATTTAATCTTTTTTGTCATTTATTCAGAAATGAAACATGATGATATTATAAACAAATATAAAACTTAAACACAAAGGGAGAGATGACTTATTGATCCTTAGTTTGACACATGAATCCTGCAAAAAGATCTTTAAGCTTTAATTCCTCATCCAGTTCAGCCACAAGAAATTTCTCCAAAGCACTTTATTTCGAAATTGTCAATGTTACAGCAAAGTATCAGAATCCACCCTCAATAATCTGTTTGAGGGCTTATTTATAGAATAAATTCTTAAAAATATCTCACAACAATAAGAGATATAATCTAGGGTGACTAATGAATAAGTTACAATAAAAATAGAGACAGATGGTCTCGTAGATAGGATAAAAGAAACTGATGTTGTGCTGTTTCCTCTTTTTGATGAGTGTGCTGGAGTTAGGTCCTGTATTTTGGCTCGTTGCTGTCTCCCTCAGTAATTCCGTTCTTACTGATTTGCTTCACTGATACTCTTTGTTCTTACTGATACACTTTAATTGAACTGATACTCTTTGACTCTATTTTATCTTTTCAAAACTTAGTAAATAGTAAATAGTGAAAACTTTATGTACTGACAATTTTTACAAAATTTCTAACATGTCTTCCCACCATTGAGACTCGGGTATCAAGGTTCTTCGTAGCTTCCTGAGAGTTTCATCAGCATCGGTATATCTGGAAAAATTAGGCTGATTGGGAAACAAATGATCTACTTCGTATTCAAGATAAAACAAATTCTCCAATCTTTTGTAAAGATCCCTTCCTGTAGGTAGCGTTGCTTCTATTGAACTAGTTAAGACAATGGCATGATTATGAGCATGTATATCCAATTTCCTAACATAAGTTTCCAGGTCCATTATTTTATCTTCTGAAATCATAGGGCTGGGCAACCCTTTATTTAATAAAACATTAAACCTTTCTCTGAAAGCAATGACTTCATTTTGCATGTCAAAACATCTTCGTTCTAGATTTTGCATAAGAGTTCTTTTGGTAAAAACTCTTTTTATTTCTAGAATTGTTCCAGTTCTATCTTCAATCCCAAGTTCTGCAAGTTGCTGTCCGGTTTTAGAGTTTAAAAATTGTATAAGCTGATTGGCTTCCTCAGGCCTACTTCCTAATTCTTCTCTTGTACATTCAACTTCATCCAGAGCTACTTTGACTAAATAATTTTGCTCAAATATTACCTGAATTGAAGACCAGATACTTTTTATTATCTGAATAATATTATCCCAAAGAATTTCACTTATTTCCTTTAAAGGCTTCTCCAATGTGAGATCCTTTTCCAAAGCTTTAACCAACTTTTCCAACTTTTTGATTTCTCTTGTTTTATCAGCAACAGCCATTTTTGAAAGATCATATTTCTGTTCCAGAGTAATAAGCTACAATTTTTTGCGTTGAAGTTCTGTTACCTTAAGTTTCAATTCATCCATTTGTTTTACTAAGTCCTCAGTACTCAAATTTGAAGTATTTACCTGTGATTACTCTGCTGGCTATTCTGCTGGAGGTGTACCTGTACCTGTAGTTGCCTCTGTTGCAGATGCTAGGAGACTGGACTGCTTGTCTTTTAAAGCTTGTTGAAGCTCTTTTTCTATTTCAGTCAGTCGCTCATTCATTTTTAAGAGTAATTTTATCATTTCTTCTTCATAATTTTTCTTCATTATTTCTTCAGTTTGAGGATGTCTGGAGGCTGGCAATTTCAATTTCTTTCTTAAAGTTGCAATGTCATCATCTTTTTTCTTGATTAAAGCTTCTATTCCTTTAACATCTTTTGGATTGTGACCTAATTCAATTACTATTTCTTCCAGTGTTTTTATTCTGTTATCTTTGGCCTGAGAAGAAGCCTTTTCAAGCTGCAACTGTGTACTAGTGTTATTCAAAGAATCTTGCAATTCATGGGCTGCCATTGCTTTACCAGTCAGTGTAGAATAAACCATCTCCCATGTTTGCTTGTGCAGCTCAATTTGGTCTAAAGGATGAATATCTTTAGCCAGAACTTCAAAATTTGTTTTAATATAATCAGCAGCTGTTTGGGGTTGTTGTACTTTGGGTTTAAAATGACTTAGCAACATTTTGACATGTTGGATATCAAAGCTGACATCAATCTTTCTTGATTCTTTGGAGCCATTTTCAGATATTGATTGTATACTTGCATTCTCAGGGGATCATTTCTTGCTTTTATGTTTATGAATGTCTTTTTGATATCTCCTGTATATTTTACTGGCTGTTTGAATGAAGATACTTCAGTACTTAGCTGCTTTTGTATTTTCTCTCCTTGAAGACCAGTGTATGTTCCACTAACTAAACTTGTTTGATGACTATCTTCTCTAACTTGACTATCAATGATTTCTTCAATAACTTCAACTTCTGGAAGAGGATTCAATTTTTTACTTTTAATCTGAGACTGTTGTGAAGATTCCTTGGGAGGAGTAGTAACTTCAGCCTCTCTTTTCTTGCCCTTTTCAATATTCAGTGGAGTTTGCAAGTTTGGAATTTATACTGGATTGTTTTGAGGAGGAACCTGTACTTGCCCTTGTGCCTTAGATGTTTGAGATTTTTCTGTCATGATGAGTTATTCTGTAACCTGGAAATCAGTCCCTTTCTCTTTTCCCTTGGATTCCACTGCAATGCTTTCCTGCAAATTCTGTTGAATAGTACCAACAGAAGAAGGACCAACCTCTGGTCTTTGTACCTGTGTAAAAGAATCCAAGACAAGCATTTTTGCAAGATCTGTCATAACATTTTTTATATCAACCTACTCACTATCCTGCTCTATCAATGTTCCTTCTACCCATTCATCTGTATTAGCATACTTTTCAATCTCAGGGATTCTTCGATGTAGGTATGGTGCTGATTTATTTTTCATTCTTTTGTCACAAATAAAGCTGAATGGGTCATAGGGTACCCAATGGAAACTCTTTTGTAATCTACAACGGTCTTCTAATATCCTTTCAGCTTCTTCTCCTCCTTCCCTAGAATTACAGATAAATGGACCTAATTGGCTCTTTATTCTGAGTTGAGCCTTTTTCCTGGCATTAGAGAAGTGAATTATATCTGAGTTGTTCATTTGTCTGAAATACTCAAGGGCGAAAAGTCTCATTGGAACATATCTGGGTAACTTGAATGGGCTCAATTCACATCCATAAATTCTGATTTCAGTATGATTTTGATAAAAGTACCAATCACCTATCTTATACTATTTAGAGAGCTCTAAAATTTTCTTGATTCCATTGCTAAGCCTTGGGGGAGAAACTCCTATCAACAAAGTGGTTGCAGGGTGTACAAAAGAATCAATGAACTCATTATAAGTATAGGGAGAATCCCTGGAACTATGAAAAATGGCTGACCAAAAAATAACAGATCTTGGATTTCCTTAGTATCAAGCTTTTTGAGATGGAAAGGGAAATTTTTTGACTGGTAATAGATAATGAGATGGTAAATAACCAAGGAATATTTGAACACTTTCTCATTATCTAACCTTATAAATTGATCATGGATTTTATCAGCAATATAGGAGGCAAAGTCATATTTGACAGCAGGAGGCTGTCCAGGAGTGAAAATAGATAATAATACCAGAGTTAAATGGTCAACATACTCACTGGTATTAAAACCCATTACAAAGGATATCATACTTAAAATAAGCTGCCCTTCTTCAGTGAAATCAACATTAGCATATGGGGGAGGGCTTGTAGGCTGATGGTCTGGCCACATGAAGGTCTGGGCAATACGAGTTAACTCCTCTTGGGATAATTTAGTGGATTTTTCCAGTAATTTTTTCATGGACAAAGGAGTGAGGGCTTCACCAGGCTGAAAATATAGCATCTCATTGATAGACTGAGCAGTGATTGGGAAAAGGATTTCTTGATTTGGGGACATCAATGCTCTTTGAGTTGGATCATAGTTAGCATGACAACAATGGATTATCTCATGGAAAATATGGATAGAGGGAAAAAGATACCTGGGAAGATTAGATTCCCATAACCTAATCATATCTGAACCATTCGAATAATTGTCTCTGCAGCGACAGAAAATTCGAAGTGGGCTTTCATAAAAAACCAGGTCTTTTATTTGAAAATCCTTGTCGACTAATGGCAAATAACTCAAGTCTCTCTAAGGGGAATTCAATGGGGCGATGTTTAAAGCCATCAGAACTTCCATTTTTGGTTCTTGTGGATTCAAAAACGGAAATTCGGGGGTTTTTTATGAAAATGGGGCACAATTACCAGTTTTGGGAGTATAATTAAATTTCTGAGAACTAAAAATATATCAATGGAATTTTCTTTCAGACTGTGGTGCGAAATTAAAACTCGAACGAGGATTTTTCAACAGAGTTCAGTAGGAAATCGAAATAAATACCTGTTTATGGGAAAATGGCAGTGTTTAACAGGTACAAGCTGACGACGGATAGATGTTGGGAAACTGGATTGGCAGTGGTCTTCAGCAGAATTGAATAAACAGCGATTGACAGTCGATTTTTGAATTTCTCAGTATGGAGGGCTCAGTCGCTTTCAGTACAAAGAATAATGAAAAATGCGCGAGTTTTTGTTTTATTTACAAAATCAAAACGGGGGGGGGGAATATTTTATTAAATATATGATGTCAGGCTGTACAATGGATGCGTCACGGGGGAAATGGTGGTAAGCGGTTAATTTCGCACCACTTTTGAGGGCAGGTAGTTTTGGACGGAGACGCAACGAATCCATAGATCAAACGACGCGTGGTCAGGGCACTATTTGAAAACCACTTTTATTTCGCGTGTTATCTCTCGGATGAGGGATATTCAGCGGAATGAATGATTGTCGTTGATCTTGGAGCGGACGATCGGACGGTTGACCGGACAGAGAGATAGCGGAGTTTTAATGCGCGGGGGCCCAAAGTAATTTATGTTAATTAATCATTTCGGGCGGGATTCGATTGGCTGGGGATTTGGTTATTAATTAATCAGAAGGATTAATAAATCCCTTGTACGACGAGGGTCGGGGGGTAATGCGCGCGGGATGGGTTAATTCCAAAGTTTAGTTTTAATTAAACTTTGTTTTATTTTTTGTTTTAAACATATATACCGTATGTTCAAAGATTTTTTCAATATTTTTATTATATGATAAATAAATCAATGTGATTCATTTACCATAGGGGCGGGGTTAATATATACAGATATATTTTTAGCCAAAGGGCATGTAATATGGGATTTTTATTTAATCATGTGGGATTTAATTAACTTTGGCTAAAACTTTATAATAAATGGGTTTTTGGGTTATTATATAGAAGGAGTTATATACTATAGGAAAAAGGTTATTTCAATAGGGATTTAATAAATAAAGTTAAAAATAAATATGACAAAGGACAAGGTAAACTCAAAATACTTAAATATAACCAAGAAAGTGAAGATTTTCAAAGTAAATTGCATTATAATACTTTCATCACTTAGACTTAGAATAAAAAGTGATTTTGAGGGCTTTTATGGAATATTGCATGATTTTCCTAAGTAAAATGGGATTTTACTTAGGAAAGGATTAAGAGTGAATGAGGGTTATGATGAATGTTTTCAAGTACTTAGGTTTTTCCAATTATTGGGCCGAGGGTCCGGTCCCTCCAAAAGTTAAGGAAATGCATTGAGCCCCTCTAATCTTTAAATAACTCAGTACTTTGGGAAATTAGTAAATTTTTGGGGAAAAATGAGATGGGAAGTTAATGATTTTGACTTTGCTTTGCATGAACTTCTTCCAAAGTAGTGTCTGCCTTTGCACTTGTGATGAAAGTAAAATTGAACACATTTAGAACCATCATTGATCACATGTAATTCTACAACATCAATCTACCTACCCTACCTACTTTACTCTACCATTTTCTCTTCTTTATTAGGGTGCACTTAAACTTGCACACCCTTATCAATCTTCTTTTTATTTTACATGGAAAATATATCTAAGTCTATACTTATTACATCCATGGCTTCATTGAAATGTTATCTTTTATTTCATCTTCTATCATCACGATTTCGCCAGATTAAATTGTTTAATATATTTATTCTCTATTCTACACATAATTGAAATGAAATGAGTCAAGTCAAATAGTTTATCTTCAATTGTATGTGCAGTTCAACAATGTATTTTAATATTAATTATTATTAAGTAAAAAATGAAATAGTAGTGGCATTTAGACTGCACACTTTCCTTTTGCACACTTTCCTGGTCTATTTTTGTTTGGGGTTCATTTTCTTTCACATTTTTGACCATTTTATTCTTTTCACCCTTTGATTTTTCTTTTAGGGTATACCCTCTTTACATTTTTTAAATTTGTTGATTTTTTGAGAATATGGAAAACCTTTACAACAAGAAAAAGGTATGAACATATTACATAGTTCATCAAGTCAATCATGAAATATGACACCTATTGGTATAGGAGTCTAACACTGGCTCCACTTGGGGATGGCTTTTCCAGGTGAAAAGTCAAGAACAGCAGATCAGATGCTTCAAAAATTCCTTTAACTGAACCATGAAATCTTCTTCTTTTTGTTGCTTTATTCTACATATGACAGCAAAACTTCTGAAGCTTAGGGCCTTCTCATCGGGCTTCAACTCCAGTAGATTACTTATCCAATCCAAACTGATGCATTACAAAAGATGTAATATATACATGTTAGAAAATCAGAACATCCTAGTAAATAGGATCAAAATAGTGTTTTAACATTCGACCATTTACTGGTCCTTCCTCAGCTTCCATACCATCCAAATTCTTCAAGAAATATGTGTTGTTCCCCTGTAAAGCATGAATTATATAAGGTCCTCTCCACAGGAAGTCAAGCTTCCCATGTTTTCCCTTATCTTCCCTTCTGGAATCCCACCATAAGACTTTATTTCCTATTTGAAAATCTTCTGCTTTAGTTCTTTTGTCAAAAATCTTCTTCAGTTTTTCCTGCAATACTTGTGATCTCTGATAAACCTCTTCTCTAGTTTGCTGCAAATTGATAGTTTGATTTATTCTTCTTTGAATGTCATTGGGTTCAACTTGAGCTTCTTGAAGTAGTTTCACTACAGGAATTCCTAAAGATGAAGGGAAAATAGCCTCAATACCATAAACTAATTCATAAGGACTTGTCCCAATGCATTTTTTGGTAGTAAGCCTGTCTTCCCATAATGCATTTATAAGTTTCTTATGCCAATTCTTTTTATTTTCTTCCAACAGTTTCTTGATGATATTAATAAGGCTCTTATTGGAAGATTCAGCCAGTCCATTCCCCTGAGGGTAATAGGCTGTGGAATGGCCTAAAGTAATGTGATATTTATTGCAGAAACTTATCATTTTTTTAGACTTAAAAGCAGCAGCATTATCAGTTATAATTTTTTCAGGACAACCAAATCTTGATAATATATTACTTTCTAGAAATCCTATGATCACAGTATCATTAGCTTGTTTGGAAGGAATTGCTTCAATCCATTTAGTAAAATAATCTGTGGCAGTGAGGATCCATCTGTGTTGACTGGAAGAAGGAGGATGAATTTCTCCAACGAAATCCAGGCCCCATTGTTGGAAAGGTCTTTCTGTGGAAATTGGTTTCAATGGTAAGGGTAACAGTTTTCTCTTGCCTTCAAAAATTTGGCATTTATGGCAAGAAGAAACAAATTTCTTTACATCTGAGAATAAGGTTGGCCAATAAAAACCAGCCCTTAGGATTTTATCTGCAGTTGACTTCCAGTAAAGATGACCACCACAATCTCCTGCATGGAATTCATTGAGAACCTTGTCAACTTCATCTTTCAATAAACAATTTAATAAAATCCCTTCATGATTTTCCCAAAAGAACGCATTATCTAAAATACAAAATTTTAAAGATTTCATTTTCAAAAATCTTTGTTTTGTTCTGGACAACCCTGGAGGAGCCTGCAGGTTTAACAAGACATAGATTATATCAGTGTACCAGGGTGATTCTAAAAAGGCCTGACTGATTTGTGGAGTCGCCATCTCTTGATTTTCATCCAGTTCATTAATGTCCAGGGCTTGGCAATTTGTTTCAATCATAAGTTGAGCCAATCCCTGTCCTTTTATGAGTTTTGTAGGTCTTATTTCAATATCATATTCAAATATGGTAGCTATCCACTTACCTCTTTTTCCTTCAATTCCATCTTGAGTCAAGATGTCTTTGACGACAGCATTAGGTACATAAGCTATCACATGAGAATACAATATATAAAATCTAAAATCTTTAATTGCTTTTACCAGCGCAAAAGCTTGTTTCTCCATTATGTTGTATTTTAATGATGCATTTCTAAGTGCTTTACTAAAAAAGGCTATTGGTTTTTCACATCCCTGATCGTCCTTTTGTAGTAAAACAACTGCTACAGTATGTTCTGAAGCAAATGAAAAAATTATAAAATCTCTGTCAAATTTTGGACTGGTAAGAACTGGTGTTCTAGTCAAAGCTAATTTAATTTCTTCAAATGATTGCTTAGCTTCTATTGTCCATTTAACATTCGACCCTTTTCTTAACATGTTAGTGAGTAATCTAAGTAATTCAGCTAAACTAGAAATAAATCTCCTCAAAAAATTAATCTTCGCTATGAAAGCTTGAAGTTCCTTAACATTCCTAGGATGAGGTATTTGCAATATGGCTTGTATTCTTTCAGGATCAATTCTAATGCCATCTTCTGAAATGATATGGCCTAAGAGTTTTCCTTCTTGAAGACCAAACAATGACTTTTTAGGATTTAAAAAAATTCCATACTTTCTACATTTAATAAACACTTGTCTAAGATGATCTAAATGTTGTTGATATGTCTTTGAGAAAACAGTTAAGTCATCTAGATATATAACCAGAAAATCATGAATCTCTTTAGCGAATGCAATGTCCATTGCTCTTTGAAAAGTAGCTCCTGCGTTTTTGATTCCAAATGGCATCTTAACATATTTAAATGTACCCCATGGTGTTGTAAATGCTGTTTTGTCTTGATCATCAGGATGAACCAGAATCTGGTTATATCCTGAGAATCCATTAAAAAGGGAAATCCTTGAAGAACCTACTACCCTTTGTAAAATGTGGTCCATTTTAGGCAAAGGTTAGTTATCTTTCAAAGAAACCTTGCTTAAATTCCTCAAATCAACACATAGTCTAATCTCTCCAGTTTTCTTCCTGGTAGGAACTAAATTAGAAACCCAATCTGAGAACCTAATAGGAGCAATTATTCCTGCATCATACATTCTTTTAATTTCTTTTTCAATTAAAGGTAATAACACAGGATTGATCCTTCTAAGTTTCTGTTTAAATGGTTTCTGATCTGGTTTCAAAGGTATAGTATGTTGAATTATTGATGTATCATATGATTTTAGATCTTCATAACTCCAGGCAAAAACGTCCTAGAATTCTGTCAGAAGTTCAACATATTTTTGTTTCTGATCAAGAGGTAAAGATTTGGATAATTTAACCATTTCGGGTTTCTCCTTAGTTCCTAAATTATGTTCTTCAATGTCTGCTTTCACTGGTTCCATTTTGCGCTTCTTAGGGATATCATTTGAGTCAAAAAGATCTTCCAAAGGAGTTAAACCCTTAGGAATATGATTGTCCTTTAAGTTAATGATTTCAGATTCATTTTCTATTATTTCATCAACTTCCATTTGTTTCAGTTATTGCATGTCTTCTTTAGTGAATTTCGTTGGGTGAAGCATATGAATTGCATTCTCCTGTGAAATGTTTGTTTCTTGTTTGTCTATTTGATCTGATTCAACTATTGCATCTTCATCTATTCTACTATTAGAAAATTCATTTTCTAAAGTTAAAAAATTGTTAATTTTCTTATTGCTTGAAAATACTTGATAATTCTTAAAATTATCAGGAATGGATGGTCTATGTCTAATCTCAGCTGAAAACTGATGATTAGGTTCAAAAGGTAACTTACAAGTACTAGCGAACATTGCAAGACTATGAGCATGTAAATTCTGTTTTCTAGGAATTTTGGCTAACTGACACTGTAAAAAAGTATTAAGAATTTCTACAACCGTTCCTCTGTATTTTTTCAATCTGGAATCATTTGTCAAAAACTCACCTTTAATCTGTTGAATAATCAAATCAGAGTCTCCTATGATAGACACTCTAATTGCTCCTAATCTTTTGACAAGTTTAAGCCCTAACAAAAGAGCTTCATACTAAGCCATATTATTAGTGCATTTAAAGTTTAGTCTATAAGCATGACCTTCAGCATGATCGTTCTCAAGATTATGTATCCAAATTCCAGCTCCTGCTCCTACCTTGTTGACTGATCCATCAAACTCTAAATGCCAAAGAATTTCATGTTCATAGTTTGTGTCAGGGTATTCAGGAACTTTCTTAACTGTGAGATCTGACTCCTTGCTTTCATTTGTTTTTTCTTGGGTATCTGCTGTTTTATTGTCCTCAGAAATTTCTTCAATTTGAACAGTGGATATGTCTGCAATTTCTTTTGGTTCTGTTGTTGGTACTTCTAATTCAGTGGGAAGGTCAAATTCAACATTGTAAAGGATGAAAGAATCCATATCAGAATGTACAGAATAGATAGGAAAATTTTCAGGCTTTTCCTGACTACTGACTAAATACTTTATCAAGGTTTCTCTGTATAGTCTTTTAGGTTGACCAAATACTGAAATAGTAGCATATGACATATCTAATTGAATAGATCCTCCAAGTTTTGCACCCCAGGACCTTGACAATAGCATACCATATTTCAGAGGAATATCTGCTACTACTATATCCATCAGAATAGATTTCGCATGATATTGAACCAATGTAACACACAAATATTTGATAAATCCTATACACCTCACCTTACTCGTGTCAAAAGAGAACAAATCTTTGTATGGTCTTGTGATGTCTAGGTTTAATCTTTCCATTACAGCCTTGGGCATTAAATTGTGAGATGCCCCTGAATCAAGCATGGCATTGTGAAGTATTTTGTCATGTACATTCAAAATCACATAAAACGGAGGAGTTCCTCCACTTTTTGGTTTTCCATTCACTTCAGGGCCAAAAAGTAGTTTGGGTTGATCATCAAAAACATTTACTGAATCATCAAATCCAGTAATATTAAGGGATCTACTGATCTGGCTTCTATAGACATCATGTTTAGCTAGTTCTGACAGTGGAACAGCTATCTTTAGTTTGCCTAT
Source organism: Pinus albicaulis (assembly GCA_034641835.2). NCBI lineage: Eukaryota > Viridiplantae > Streptophyta > Pinopsida > Pinales > Pinaceae > Pinus > Pinus albicaulis. The sequence goes on from JAXQQM020073196.1 coordinate 135,223, forward strand.
TTTAGCTTCAAGATTGAAAGCTTTTTCTGTTTGGGTTTTTGTGTTTCGAACAGTTTGGTTTTCTCTATTTTCTACATTTTCAGTGTTTTTCTCCTTTTCAGGAGTGGGGTTATGAGTTCAAGTTGTTTCTGAATTAACTTCTTCAGGTTCTTCTACATTTCCTCTGAGAGGAGAAGTATTGGAAATTTGTTTGTTATTTACTTGATTATCAGACACATCTTCAATTATTGGGTTAGCAGGGTTAGGACCTATTCTAGAAAGAATTTGTATAGGGGGGTTGTTGGTCTTACCTTTGAGGTTTTGTTTCACAGTTTGTTGTTTGCTGGTCTCTGGAACATCAATCCTTCTGCTTCTCAAATTGTGTTGTTTATGAACCTCGTAAATTGCTATGTCATATCCTTCTTTAAAATCAAAATTTTCTCCTGAATGAGTTTGGAATGTTTCAAGAATGTGATCTTCTTGATCATCTTGAGATAGGAAAACTTCTGGTTCACTCTTGCCATCAGTCACATTATTTATTTCAACATCTTCAATTGGTTCTTCAGAAGTTGAACCTTCAACAAAATTTTCCTGGAATGGTGGCCTGATGTTTTGGTCAGGGACATTTTTCCCAGTGTTCTAGTTCTGATTTCTTCTAAAGTTTGGGTTTCTAACAACATTTTGGGCTTCGCCAGAGGACTTCCTTTCAATTGTCTCAACTCTGTCTCCCAGTATTTCCATCCCTTTGAGTATAGCATCCAGCTTCTTCTCAAAAGTTGTAGGTTCTTCATTTATAGGCATTCTCCTTTCAGCTCTAGCTCTAGCACGTTTTTCGATCAAGTTAGCTTCAACACTAACAACTATGCTTTGCATTTCTTCTAGAGTTTGAGGAGCTCTTTCTCTAAGTGAATATGCTATGTCAGAATCAAATCCATCAGGGAATTTGACCAATACTGAATCTGGGGGAGGTCTAAGGTTTTGGGGAACAACATAATAGGCTTCATTGAATCTAATGATATAATCATGTACTGCTTCATTTGGCCCTCTTTTTAGTTTTCCAAAGTCTGATAGGATTTGAAGAGGATCTTTCTTTTTCTCCCATCTATTTAGAAATGATCTATAAAGGGCTGGTAAATCAAAAATTGTAATATCCCCAAAGGGGAATAAGCAGTAATAAACAGAAATATGCCAGACAGATATGAAAGGAAACAATACCGAACTAGATCACTGAATCAAGACACATGTAATACCAGAATCTGAGCCATTTTATTAATCAGAAAGTACATGGAGAGTAATACAAGAAATCAGAATCAGTGCACCTATCCTTGCCCTAGGCGAGTGATGACCCTCCCATACAAGAAATGGCTGCAAATAATGACAGCGTCCAAGCTGCCCTGGAGACTGGTGATGATCTGCGCAGAAACTGGGCTGATCCCAAGCTGAAAACCCCCTCTGCTGGAAGACGCTGTCCCTGCTAGTGACAGCGCAGAGACAGGTGCAGCACAAGCCCTCAATCCTCCAGACAAATGGATCTGCTACAGGATGCTGGAAAACGCTGATGAGCCCTTCTCACACTAGCCTGCTCCTCAGATCTGCGTCCCACCTGATGGATCTGAAGCCTCCAATCAGATCTGCGTCCCACCTGATGGATCTGAAGCCTCCAATCAGATCTGCGTCCTTCCCTCTCTGAACTGCGTCCTCCAATATCAGATCTGATATCAAACCCTCAGATCTACACTAGATCCGGAACTATCTCTTCAGATCTACAGCCCCTAGGGCTAGATCTGGTGTTACCCTTCAGATCTGGACTAGATCTATCAATATCTCCTCAGATCTGTCACTCCTTCAGCTGGATCTGGTGCCAAACCTTCAGATCTGCAATATACAAGACTAGATCTGCCACATACAAGACTAGATCTGCAAGATCTACCCTTTCCACAACTGGATCTAGCAATAAACCTTCAGATCTGCAACTCTTACCTTCAGAAATGGACAACGTCCTCACTCTAGGGCTTCACAGCGTCCTTCTGCCCCTCAGAACAGCGTTTTCTCCTGCTAGACTGGACTGCGTCCTTCTTGGCCAGCGTCCTCCCTTCCAGAAAGGTACAGCGTCCTCTCTCCAGATGGGACAGCGTCCTTCTCCTTCCAGATTCAGCGTCCTTCCTCCTCTTGCTCTGCGCAGCCACAAGAGGGCTTTCTCCTCCTCAAATAATCTTCAGAAATTGCTGCTGCTCTACTGAAAAATGAACTCAGAACAACCTCACTAGGGCGGGCACTCGAAGTCCCCCGAAGCTGAGGGTAGAACCAGAAAAACCTTACCAGGGCAGGCACTCGAAGTCCCCCGAGGCTAAGGGTGGGATCTCCGACCGGAGACACCCGTGCACTAAACAGTGCTGCAGACCGACTAAACAACCGGCGTGCTGAAGCAGACAAGTCTGACTATCAATAAGAATATCACATCATGAATGAATCAAATGAGGTGAGAGCCTCTCCTTTTATAACATCAACTCCCTCCTTAACTCACCCTGGAACTGCGCAGTTTACCTGGGGTTAGCCTGATGCCTCCCCCCCATCACATCCACGTGGACCCCCGAGGCCCTCTCTAAGTCACAACGTCAACCTACTAGGAAAAAAAGAACACTTTATTATAAAGTGAGGTGGCTAAAGTGAGGTGACCCCTCTTATTTCTCACTTTATTTATTATTGCTATCTAATAAAGCAAAAAGGCAATATTCCAATTAGCAAAGCTAATTGGGAATATTACAGTCTCCCCCGGCAAAACGTTGCTTGTCCTCAATCAACTGAAGTGAGGGGTGCTGTAAGATTTTCTCATCCTCCCAAGTGGCATCCTCATCTGGCAGGTTCTTCCATCTCACCAAGAACTCTCTGATCTTCCTGCTCCGCAGCTGTCTCTCCCTGGTGTCAATAATGGCCTCCGGCTGTAATACCAAGTGCCCCTCATCATCTGTTGGAGGTAGCTCCCCTGTGACTGTTACATGCTGGCCTAGTGCCTTCTTTAGGCATGATACATGGAAAATGTTGTGAATCCGGCTGCCTGGGGGAAACTCCAACTCATATGCAACCTGTCCAATCCTACGAATCACCCTGTATGGTCCATAAAAACGAGGCTTAAGCTTCTCTGCCCCCTTCTGTTTGAGTGAAGACTGGCGGTATGGCTGTAACCGCAGGTAGACCAAATCCCCTACCTCAAAGTGTCTCTCCACTCTGCCCCTGTCTGCATATAGTTTCTGCTGATTTTGTGCGGCAGCCATGTTGTCCTTGAGAGTCCGGAGGATGTCTTGGCTCTCTTGGATCCATAGTTTGGCTCGCGGAGCCCTGCTAACCCCAAACATCACATCCACAAAAGACAAGGAATGATATCCATACAGTGCATAAAAGGGTGTCATACCGATAGACATATGATGGGTTGTGTTGTAGCAGTACTCGCCCAGATGTAGCCATTTCAGCCACGCTCGCTGCTGCCCACTGACGTAGTTACGCAAGTAGCCCTCCAGCCACTTGTTAACTATCTCTGTCTGCCCGTCCGTCTGGGGATGATAGCTGGTGCTTGGTGTCAACTCAGTCCCTACCAATCGAAAGAGCTCCTGCCAAAATCCACCCATAAAGCGGCTGTCCCTGTCACTAACAATGGTCTTGGGTAGACCATGCAATCTGAAAACCTCCCGGAAAAACAATTCTGCCACCTGTGCTGCTGTGTAGTGTGTCGAAATGGCAAAGAAGTGAGCATACTTCGTTAGCCGGTCAACTACTACGAAGATGCAGTCCTTGCCCTGCACTGTGGGCAAACCCGTGATGAAGTCCATCGAGACACTCTCCCACTTCCCCTCGGGAATGGGAAGCGGCTGCAACAACCCTGCGGGATGGTTCATCTCCCCTTTGTTCCGCTGGCAAACCTCGCACTCCCTGACATGTTGGAGTACGTCCTCCTTGAGGCCCTTCCATGCAAATCTCTCCCGGATGGCCCTGTACATCTTGGTGAACCCCTGATGTCCCGCCAATGGTGAATCATGAGAGGCATGGAGTATCTTCTCCTTGAGCTGAGATCTCTCAGTCAAGAAGATCCGATCCCTGTAATAGATGACCTCATCTGCCACCCTGTATCTGCTATCCGCTATCTGTCCATCCAGCACCTCGCATGCAAATCTATCCTTGGAATACTCAACCAGTAGTCGAGCCTTCCAATTAGCGTCCAAGCTCATGAGGGATAATGTAGCTGGTCTACGAGAAAGGGCATCTGCCACCACATTGTTCTTCCCTTTGACATACTCTATATCAAAGTCATAAGCCTGGATCTTGCTGATCCACTTCTGCTGCCTCTCCTGCAACTGTTTCTGCTCCAAAAAGTACTTCAGGCTGTTATGATCTGTCCTGACTCTAAATTTGCCGCCTACCAAGTACTGCCGGAATTTGGCCAATGCATGCATAATGGCCAACATCTCCTTATCATAGATAGGATAAAGTCTCTCATGTGGAAGGAGTTTCCGGCTCTCGAATGCAATCGGGTGACCCTCCTGCATCAAAACTGCTCCAATCCCTTCTCCTGATGCATCGCACTCTAGGATAAAGGGCTGAGTGAAATCAGGCAATGCCAACACCGGACAACTACTCATCACCTTTTTGAGCTTATCAAAGGCTCGCTGTGCGGTGTCCGTCCAACTGAATGCCCCCTTCCTTGTCAGCTCCGTGAGGGGTGCAGCAAGCTGTGAGAAGCCCTTGACGAACTTCCTGTAATAAGTGCAGATACCAATGAACCCTCTAAGTTCTGTCACATTCCGCGGCTCTGGCCAGTCCCTGATAGCACGGATCTTCTCGTCATGGACTCTCACTCCGTCCACTCCTATGATGTGCCCCAAATACAACATCTCTGTCAAACCAAACTCACACTTGGAGAGTTTGGCAAAGAACTGCTGCTCCTCCAGGATGCGCAAAACTGTCTCTATGTGCTGGAGGTGCTCCTCCCAAGTCCTGCTGTATATGAGAATATCATCAAAGAAAACCAGCACGAACTTCCTCAGATGATCCCCGAAGATGTGGTTCATGCAAGACTGGAAAGTGGCAGGTGCATTGGTCAGCCCAAATGGCATAACCAGAAACTCAAAGTGCCCATAATGACACCTGAAAGCAGTCTTGGGAATGTCCTGTTCCCTCATGCGTACCTGATGGTACCCGGACCTCAAATCAATCTTTGAGAAGAAACGTGCTCCTCTCAACTCGTCCATCAACTCATCGATCCTGGGAATGGGGTACCGGTTCTTCAAAGTCTTCTTGTTCAGTGCCCTGTAATCAATGCACATGCGTAATGTGCCGTCCTTCTTCTTCACCAGCACTACTGAAGAAGCGAAAGGACTAGTGCTGGGCCGAATGTGTCCAAGGGCTAACAGCTCCTGAATGGCCCTCTCTATCTCATCCCTGTAGGCCTTAGGATGCCTATAAGGGGTGGTGATCACTGCCTGTATCCCCTGCTCCAACTCTATCGTGTGCTCAAACCCCCGATCTGGTGGCTGTCCCGGTGGACTATCTCCAAACACTACTGCATATCTGTCAAGAAGAGTCTGTAGATCAGGGTGCACTGCCCTGCCCGTATCTACTATCTCTGAAGCCCGTAGCTCTACTGCCCACTCGATATCTCCCCTGCGGAATGTCGCATCCATGCTGTGTGCCGATACTGTCTGGGGCGGGTATGTGTTCTGACCTCGGATCTTCTCATGCCTCCCCGTCTTGGGATCATCCCACTCCATTTCCAAGGCCTTCCAATCTGTGGTGACCTTCCCCAGGGTGATAAGCCACTGCACTCCCAATATCACATTGGTGTCCGGAATGTCCACCACAAAAAAGTGATCAGTCAGCGTATAGGTGCCCATCGTCACTGATAACTCCGGTACATATCGAGCACAGGCCATGGTCTGATCTCCTGGAACCAAAACTGAAAACCCATCAAAGCTCTCTGTGGGTATGCCTCTCCGTGCTACCATCTGGGCATCGATGAAATTGTGGGTGGCCCCACTGTCAACTAGAACTGAAACACGCTGACCCCGTACTGTCCCACGTACGCGCAATGTCAGATACTTGGGGACTCCTCGCAATGCTGCTAGAGCTCCCCCAGTAGGTGAAAATGATGCCTCTCCCGCATCTGGTGGTGGAGGTGGTAAGGCACTCTGCGCTGCATAACACTCTCCTGCCTCCTCATCCTCCAACTCATCCTCTTCTCCGCTGCCCTCAGAGAAGACCTCTATGAAATGTGCCTTCCCTGCGGTGCATTTGTGTCCCGGTGCCCACGGCTCCTGGCAGGTGAAGCACAATCGCTTCCGTCTCAGCTCTCTCCTAGCCTCATCATCATACTGTCCTCGTCCGGGATTCGCCTTGGGAGGCGGAACCCTCGTGTCCCTACCCTTAGGCTGGAAAGCCTGTCTCTGGGGATAAGGTGGCCGAGTCCTGGGCAACACATCCTGTAGGTCACGGGCCCTGCTGATAGCATCCTGAAGTGTAGCCGGTTTGTTTGACCGGACTAGACCACGAAGTGGTTCTGATAGCCCGTCCAGGAACATCGTGACCAACCGAGCTGCTGATATGTCAGGAACCATCACTGAAACCCTCAAAAAGTCTGAGATGTATGCCTCTGCACCACCTGTCTGTTTGAGCTTGGTTAGCTCGAGGAAAGGCTGATCTCGGTCCTTCTGATCAAAACGTTTCACCACCCTCCTGGTGAACTCAGCATATGTAGTCACTGTGGAATGCCCCAGTGTGGTCAACCCATGAAACCACCAGTTCTGGGCCTCACCCTCTAGATGTAATGCAGCCATCTTAATGGCCTCCTTCTCCGGCATCTGGTTAAGCTGAAAATAGAGGTCTAGTTTTTCCACCCATGACCTGGCCGTGGTCTTTGGAGACCCATCAAACATCGGCAAATGAAATTTGCTGGCTGCACGGTTACTGTCACGGTGGGAACCCCGTCCCTTATTCCGATCATGAGGCTTACTGCCGCCTCGGTACTGCATATATTGATTGAAAGGGAGAGCCTCCATGAATTCCGGCCCCAAACTTCGCCAATCTGCAAACCAAACTGCATGTAGATCGGGACCCTCATCTCTTGATGCCGTTCGCTCCACTTCCTCTACCGGGAAAGTAGGCATGGTAGGTCGCGTGTCCATGGAATCGGCCTTCTGTGCTGACACAATGGGTATAGCATCTGGTATGCAACTAGATGTTCCTGATCCTTCCCCTACCTGAAAGACCCTAGGGGGTTCTTTCTGCGTTCCCCCTGCAACCTTCCTGGTTACCTCCTGCATGAATGCATCCATCTTTGCATCCATCTTTGCATCCATCTTCTCAGTCAACCTTTCAGCCAATCTTGCCAACATAGCCTCCATTGGATTCCTCCGTTCTTCTTCTGAATCAGAATCACCTCCCCCAAGGAGAGTGGGGTGACCTCTCGGTGCCATAGAGTGCTAGCACCACAGGCTGAGCCAGATCTAAGCTCTGATACCACTGTAATATCCCCCAAAGGGGAATAAGCAGTAATAAACAGAAATATGCCAGACAGATATGAAAGGAAACAATACCGAACTAGATCATTGAATCAAGACACATGTAATACCAGAATCTGAGCCATTTTATTAATCAGAAAGTACATGGAGAGTAATACAAGAAATCAGAATCAGTGCACCTATCCTTGCCCTAGGCAAGTGATGACCCTCCCATACAAGAAATGGCTGCAAATAATGACAGCGTCCAAGCTGCCCTGAAGACTGGTGATGATCTGCGCAGAAACTGGGCTGATCCCAAGCTGAAAACCCCCTCTGCTGGAAAACGCTGTCCCTGCTAGTGACAGCGCAGAAACAGGTGCAGCACAAGCCCTCAATCCTCCAGACAAATGGATCTGCTACAGGATGCTGGAAAACACTGATGAGCCCTTCTCACACTAGCCTGCTCTCGCATTCGCGTCCCACCTCGATGGATCTCAAGCCTCCAATCGCATCTCTGCGTCCTACCCTCTCCGAACCGCGCGTCCCCCGGAAGGACGTCAGATCCGATATTAAACCCTCGCATCTACACTAGATCTGGAACTATCTCTTCAGATCTACAGCCCCTGGGGCTAGATCTGGTGTTACCCGTCCAGATCTGGACTAGATCTATCAATATCTCCTCAGATCTGTCACTCCTTCAGCTGGATCTGGTGCCAAACCTTCAGATCTGCAATATACAAGGCTAGATCTGCCACATACAAGACTAGATCTACAAGATCTACCCTTTCCACAACTGGATCTAGCAATAAACCTTCAGATCTGCAACTCTTACCTTCAGAAATGGACAGCGTCCTCACTCTAGGGCTTCACAGCGTCCTTTCCGCCGTGTCGCCGTTTTCTCCTCGCTAGATCGGGATCGCGTCCTTCTTGCCGCCGTCCCTCCCTTCCCCGAAAGGTACAACCGTCCTCTCTCCGCATGGGACAACCGTCTCTCTTCCTTCCGCATTCGCCCTTCCTCCTCCCGGCCGCGCCCACAAGAGGGCTTTCTCCTCTCGCATAATCTTCGTAAATTGTCGGGCCGCTCTACCGAAGAATGAACTCGTAACAACCCCTCACTAGGGCGGGCACCCGAAGTCCCCCGAAGTCGAAGTCCCCCGAAGCTAAGGGTGAAACCAGAAAACCTTACCAGGGCCGGCACTCGAAGTCCCCCGAGGCTAAGGGTGAGATCTCCGACCGGAGACACTCGTGCACTAAACAGTGCTGCAGACCGACTAAACAACCGGCGTGCTGAAGCAGACAAGTCTGACTATCAATAAGAATATCATATCATGAATGAATCAAATGAGGTGAGAGCCTCTCCTTTTATAACATCAACTCCCTCCTTAACTCACCCTGGAACTGCGCAGTTTACCTGGGGTTAGCCTGATGCCTCCCCCTCATCACATCCACGTGGACCCCCAAGGCCCTCTCTAAGTCACAACGTCAACCTACTAGGAAAAAAGAACACTTTATTATAAAGTGAGGTGGCTAAAGTGAGGTGACCCCTCTTATTTCTCACTTTTATTTATTATTGCTATCTAATAAAGCAAAAAGGCAATATTCCAATTAGCAAAGCTAATTGGGAATATTACAAAAATACTATCAGCAGGAAGGGCTCTGAACCAAGTCTTGACTTCTCCTATAAGACTCTGGACAAATATCCTCATTCTAACATCATCAGTGTCTATCTCATAAAATTCAAAGTAATCAGTCATCCTTTTGGTGTGTTGTTGAGCAGTGTAAGTTCCAGATCCATCAAAAGGGGTGATTTTACTCTGATAGTCTTGAGGTAAAACTGCTGGATTAGCTGGTAGCCTTAAAGGATCATATATGTTTGCCATTGATAGAGGTAATGAAATAACAGGTGAAGTTGGTCTTTGAGTGATAGGTGGAGGAGTGGAAGGGGTAGTTTGAGGTTGAGAAGTTTGTGGAAAAGTTGATGAACTTGGGGTAGCGGAAGTAATAACAGAAATATTCGATGTTTCCTCAGGAATAGACTCAGATTGGATAAAACTTTGAAAATGCTTATCAAGCTGTGAAGAAACAAATTCAAATTGTAAATTTTCAAGAAAAAATGGGTTTGGAACCAGATTGGATAACTCAGATTCAGAAAAATTCACAAATAAAGATGTTTCAAACTGCTCATCAAAAGGTTCGTCCTCAAGATAAATAAATTTCACAGGACAGGAATTTGATCTAAAAAGAGGTCGAGAACTTCCACAGCTTTCTTGATTGTCTTGTCTTCTAAGAATTCTGGGAATCAGATTCGGATTTTCAAATACAGGTGGTGGATTAGGGTCAGGATTGGCCCTGGTATAACGAATCCTTTCTGAAGCCAGGGTTCTAAGTGATTGTGTTTTTGGTTTTTGTTTTAAATGAAATGAAAGTACAACTTCAACAATCTTTTCAAGAAATTTAAGATATTGGATTAAGATTTTCTTAAAGATTTATTTTAACCAGAGGAACTGACCAAAATGTTTTGAAATCAAAGTTCAATTTGTAAATTAAATCAGAGATAGACTGAAGCAACTTTTATTTACTATGAAATTGCAGAGCAAAAGCGGTTCAAAGGCTTCTTGGCTGATCTTCAGACTCCGTCTGTAGTTTAAAAATCAAACAATTGTAACAATAAAATATTCAGATCCCCAGTGGAGTCACCACTATGTTATCACTCAGATATTCCTTGAAGTTGTAAGAAAAGGAAAAGAGTCCGAGGTAACCACAAACCAACCTTCAGATGCAGAATCTAGCCAATCTGCATCCAGAGAGGGCTCTCTCTTTAAAATTTAGCTTTTTTTTAGGAAGTATTAGGCTAGTTATAAAGCTCAGGGGTTTTGTTTGAGTTTGAATGGTGGAATTCCGTAACTGAGGGCAAGGTTGAGTAATTTCAGGCCATTGGGCTAAGGAGTCAACAGATGGTTTCACTGGATTAAGTTTATCAGCAAAAGATGGCTTTACAGGGCAAGCTAATCCAACCAAAGAACAATTTCAGATCTAAAATGAATGAAATGAATTTTAGAATGCGTAAAGGGAAATTAAGAATATTTTAACACATTCAAAGAGGGAAAATGAATGATTACAAATAAAGAACAATTAAGATTTCTTTACTAAAGTTATCAAAATGATTAAACCAGTCAAACAAGAGCACTTAATAATTCATTGTTTAAGACTAATTTGGAGGAAAACATTTAGAATAATAACAATTGAAATCAGAACACTTTTAAGAAATTTCTGATTTAATATTTTTTGTCATTTATTCAGAAATGAAACATAATGATATTATAAACAAATATAAAACTTCAAACACAGGGGAAGAGATGACTTATTGATCTTTAGTTTGACACATGAATCCTGTAAAAGATCTTTGAGCTTCAATTCATCATCCAGTTCAGCCACAAGAAATTTCTCCAAAGCACTTTATTCTGAAATTGTCAATGTTACAGCAAAGTATCAGAATCCACCCTCAATAATCTGTTTGAGGGCTTATTTATACAATAAATTCTTAAAAATATCTCACAACAATAAGAGATATAATCTAGGGTGACTAATGAATAACTTACAATAAAAATAGAGACAGATGGTCTCGTAGATAGGATAAAAGCAACTGATGTTGTGCTGTTTCCTCTTTTTGATGAGTGTGCTGGAGTTAGGTCCTGTATTTTGGCTCGTTGTTGTCTCCCTCAGTAATTCCGTTCTTACTGACTTGCTTCACTGATACTCTTTGTTCTTACTGATACACTTTAACTGAACTGATACTCTTTGACTCTGTTTTATCTTTTCAAAACTCAGTAAATAGTAAATATTCAAAACTTTATGTACTGAGAATTTTTACAAAATTTCTAACATGTCTTCCCACCATCGAGACTCGGGTATCAAGGTTCTTCGTAGCTTCCTGAGAGTTTCATCAACATCGGTATATCTGGAAAAATTAGGCTGATTGGGAAACAAATGATCTACTTCGTATTCAAGATAAAACAAATTCTCCAATGTTTTGTAAAGATCCCTTCCTGTAGGTAGCATTGCTTCTGCTGAACTAGTTAAGACAATGGCATGATTATGAGCATGTATATCCAATTTCCTAACATAAGTTTCCAGGTCCATTATTTTATCTTCTGAAATCATAGGGCTGGGCAACCCTTTATTTAATAAAACATTAAACCTTTCTCTGAAAGCAATGACTTCATTTTGCATGTCAAAACATCTTCGTTCTAGATTTTGCATAAGAGTTCTTTTGGTAAAAACTCTTTTTATTTCTAGAATTGTTCCAGTTCTGTCTTCAATCCCAAGTTCTGCAAGTTGCTGTCTGGTTTTGGAGTTTAAAAATTGTATAAGCTGATTGGCTTCCTCAGGCCTACTTCCTAATTCTGCTCTTGTACGTTCAACTTCATCCAGAGCTACTTTGACTAAATCATTTTGCTCAAATATTACCTGAATTGAAGACCAGATACTTTTTATTATCTGAATAATATTATCCCAAAGAATTTCACTTATTTCCTTTAAAGGCTTCTCCAATGTGAGATCCTTTTCCAAAGCTTTAACCAACTTTTCCAACTTTTTGATTTCTCTTGTTTTATCAGCAACAACCATTTTTGAAAGATCATATTTCTGTTCCATAGTAATAAGCTGCAATTTTTTGTGCTGAAGTTCTGTTACCTGAAGTTTCAATTCATCCATTTGTTTTACTAAGTCCTCAGTACTCAAATTTGAAGTATTTACCTGTGATGACTTTGCTGGCTGTTCTGCTGGAGGTGTACCTGTACCTGTAGTTGCCTCTGTTGTAGATGCTGGGAGACTGGAATTCTTGTCTTTTAAAGCTTGTTCAAGCTCTTTTTCTGTTTTAGTCAGTCGCTCATTCATTTTTAAGAGTAATTCCATCATTTCTTCTTCATAATTTTTCTTCATTATTTCTTCAGTTTGAGGATGTCTGGAGGCTGGAAATTTCAATTGCTTTCTTAAAGCTGCAATGTCATCATCTTTTTTCTTGATTAAAGCTTCTATGCCTTTGACATCTTTTGGATCGTGACCTAATTCAATTACTATTTCCTCCAGTGTTTTTATTCTGTTATCTTTGGCCTGAGAAGTAGCCTTTTCAAGCTGCAACTGTGTACTAGTGTTATTCAAAAAATCTTGCAATTCATGGGCTGCCATTGCTTTACCAGTCAGTGTAGAATAAACCATCTCCCTTGTTTGCTTATGCAACTCAATGTGGTCTAAAGGATGAATATCTTTAGCCAGAACTTCAAATTTTTTTTTAATATAATCAGCAGCTATTTGGGGTTGTTGTACTTTGGGTTTAAAATGACTTAGCAAAATTTTTCCCTGTTGGATATCAAAGCTGACATCAATCTTTCTTGATTCTTTGGAGCCATTTTCAGATATTGATTGTATACTTGCATTCTCAGGGGATCATTTCTTGCTTTTATGTTTATGAATGTCTTTTTGTTATCTCCTGTATCTTTTACTGGCTGTTTGAATGAAGATACTTCAGTACTTAGCTGCTTTTGTATTTTCTCTCCTTGAAGACCAGTGTATGTTCCACTAACTGAACTTGTTTGATGACTATCTTCTCTAACTTGACTATCAATGATTTCTTCAATAACTTCAACTTCTGGAAGAGGATTCAATTTTTTCCTTTTAATTTGAGGCTGTTGTGAAGATTACTTGGGAGGTGTAGTACCTTTAGCCTCTCTTTTCTTGCCCTTTTCAATATTCAGTGGAGTTTGCAAGTTTGGCATTTCTACTGGATTGTTTTGAGGAGGAACCTGTACTTTCCCTTGTGCCTTATATGTTTGAGGTTGTTCTGTCATGATGAGTGTTTCTGTAACCTGGAAATAAGTCTCTTTCTCTTTTCCCTTGGATTCCACTACAATGCTTTCCTGCAAATTCTGTTGAATAGTACCAACAGAAGAAGGACCAACCTCTGGTCTTTGTACCTGTGTAAAAGAATCCAAGTCAAGCATTTTTGCAAGATCTTTCATAACATTGTTTATATCAACTTGCTCACTATCCTGCTCTATCAATGTTCCTTCTACCCATTCATCTGTATTAGCATACTTTTCAATCTCAGGGATTCTTCGATGTAGGTATGGTGCTGATTTATTTTTCATTCTTTTGTCACAAATAAAGATGAATGGGTCATAGGGTACCCAATGGAAACTCTTTTGTAATCTACAATGGTCTTCTAATATCCTTTCAGCTTCTTCTCCTCCTTCCCTAGAATTACAGATAAATGGACCTAATTGGCTCTTTATTCTGAGTTGAGCCTTTTTCTTGGCATTACAGAAGTGAATTATATCTGAGTTGTTCATTTGTCTGAAATACTCAAGGGCGAAAAGTCTCATTGGAACATATCTGGGTAACTTGAACAAGCTCAATTCACATCCATAAATTCTGATTTCAGTATGATTTTGATAAAAGTACCAATCACCTATCTTATACTGTTTAGAGAGCTGTAAAATTTTCTTGATCTCATTGCTAAGCCTTGGGGGAGAAACTTCTGTCAGCAAAGTGGTTGCTGGGTGTACAAAAGAATCAATGAACTCATTATAAGTATAGGGAGAATCTTTGGAACTGTGAAAAATGGCTGACCAAAAAATAACAGATCTTGGATTTCCTTGAGTATCAAGCTTTTTGAGATGGAAAGGGAAATTTTTTTACTAGTAATAGATAATGAGATGGTAAATAACCGAGGAATATTTGAACACTTTCTCATTATCTAACCTTATAAATTGATAATGGATTTTATCAGCAATATAGGAGGCAAAGTCATATTTGACAGCAGGAGGCTGTCCAGGAGTGAAAATAGATAATAATACCAGAGTTAAATGGTCAACATACTCACTGGTATTAAAACCCATTACAAAGGATATCATACTTAAAATAAGCTGCCCTTCTTCAGTGAAATAAACATTAGCATAAGGGGGAGGGCTTGTAGGCTGATGGTCTGGCCACATGAAGGTCTGGGCAATACGAGTTAACTCCTCTTGGGATAATTTAGTGGATTTTTCCAGTAATTATTTCATGGAAAAAGGAGTGAGGGCTTCACCAGGCTGAAAATGTAGCATCTCATTGATAGACTGAGCAGTGATTGGGAAAAGGATTTCTTGATTTGGGGACATGATTGCTCTTTGAGTTGGATCATAGTTAGCATGACAACAATGGATTATCTCATGGAAAATATGGATAGAGGGAAAAAGATACATGGGAAGATTAGATTCCCATAACCCAATCATATCTGAACCATTCGAATAATTGTCTCTCCAGCGAAAGAAAATTTGAAGTGGGCTTTCATAAAAAACCAGGTCTTTTCTTTGAAAATCCCTGTCGACTAATGGCAAATAACTCAAGTCTCTGTGAGGGGCATTCAATGGGGCGATGTTTAAAGCCATCGGAACTTCCATTTTTGGTTCTTGTGGATTCAAAAACGGAAATTCGGGGGTTTTTTATGAAATTGGGGCACAATTACCAGTTTTGGGAGTATAATTAAAGTTCTAAGAACTAAAAATATATCAATGGAATTTTCTTTCAGACTGTGGTGCGAAATTAAAACTCGAACGAGGATATTTCCACAGAGTTCAGCAGGAAATCGGAATAAATACCTGTTTATGGGAAAATGGCAGTGTTTAACAGGTACAAGATGATGGCGGATAGATGTTGGGAAACTGGATTGGCGGTGGTCTTCAGCAGAATTGAATAAATAGCGATTGACAGTCGATTTTTGAATTTCTCAGTATGGAGGGCTCAGTCGCTTTCAGTACAAAGAATAATGAAAAATGCGCGAGTTTTTGTTTTATTTACAAAATCAAAACGGGGGGGGGGGGAATATTTTATTAAATATATGACGTCAGGCTATACAATGGATGCGTCACGGGGGAAATGGTGGTAAGCGGTTAATTTCGCACCACTTTTGAGGGCAGACGGTTTTGGACGGAGACGTACCGAATCCATAGATCAAACGACGCGTGGCTAGGGTACTATTTGAAAACCACTTTTATTTCGCGCATTATCTCTCAGATGTGGGATAGTCAGCGGACTGAATGATTGCCGTTGATCTTGGAGCAGACGATCGAACGGTTGATCGGACAGAGAGATAGCGGAGTTTTAATGCGCGGGGGCCCAAAGTAATTTATGTTAATTAATCATTTCAGGCGGGATTCGATTGGCTGGGGATTTGGTTATTAATTAATCAGAAGGATTAATTAATCCCTTGTACGACGAGGGTCAGGGGGTAGTGTGCGTGGGATGGGTTAATTCCAAAGTTTAGTTTTAATTAAACTTTGTTTTATTTTTTGTTTTAAACATATATACCATATGTTCAAAGTTTTTTCAATATTTTTATTATATGATAAATAAATCAATGTGATTCATTTACCATAGGGGCGGGGTTAATATATATAGATATATTTTTAGCCAAAGGGCATGTAATATGGGATTTTTATTTAGTCATGTGGGATTTAATTATCTTTGGCTAAAACTTTATAATAAATGGGTTTTTGGGTTATTATATAGAAGGAGTTATATACTATAGGAAAAAGGTTATTTCAATAGGGATTTAATAAATAAAGTTAAAAATTAATATGAAAAAGGACAAGGTAAACTCAAAATACTTAAATATAACCAAGAAAGTGAAGATTTTCAAAGTAAATTGCATTATAATACTTTCATCACTTAGAATTAGAATAAAAAGTGATTTTGAGGGCTTTTATGGAATATTGCATGATTTTCCTAAGTAAAATGGGATTTTACTTAGGAAAGGATTAAGAGTGAATGAGGGTTATGATGAATGTTTTCAAGTACTTAGGTTTTTCCAATTATTGGGCCGAGGGTCCGGTCCCTCCAAAAGTTAAGGAAATGCCTTGAGCCCCTCTAATCTTTAAATAACTCAGTACTTTGGGAAATTAGTAAATTTTTAGGGAAAAATGAGATGAGAAATTAATGATTTTGACTTTGCTTTGCATGAACTTCTTCCAAATTAGTGTCTGCCTTTGCACTTGTGATGAAAGTAAAATTGAACACATTTAGAACCATCATTCATCACATGTAATTCTGCAACATCAATCTACCTACCCTACCTACTTTACTCTACCATTTTCTCTTCTTTATTAGGGTGCACTTAAACTGGCAAACCCTTATCAATCTTCTTTTTCTTTTACATGGAAAATCTATCTAAGTCTATACTTATTACATCCAAGGGCTCAGATTAAACTGTTGAGCTCCTTTTATTCACTCTACCTATCTACTTATACATGAGATTATTTGTTATTTGAATATTTATTCTCTCATCTAGCAGCAATTGAAAAATGAATGAGTCAAGTTTAAATAGTTTGACTCTTCATAAATTGTGGCAAAAGTTCAACAAGCTGCACACAATTGATTATTACAAAAAAAATGAAATAGTAGTGGCATTTAGACTTGCACACTTTCCTGGTCTATTTTTGTTTGGGGTTCATTTTCTTTCACTTTTTTGACCATTTTATTCTTTTCACCCTTACATTTTTCTTTTAGGGTATACCCTCTTTACATTTTTTAAATTTGTTGATTTTTTGAGAATATGGAAAACCTTTACAACAAGAAAAATGTATGAACATATTACATAGTTCATCAAGTCAATCATGAAATATGACACCTATTGGTATAGGAGTCTAACACTAGTAATTTCCAAATACCACAAATCGATGAGCAGTTCATTATAAAGGTGAAAAACAGACTAGCAGTGCCTGATAACAAAGATCATTGGCAGGTTTTTAACAATGATAAACATATAGAGGATTTCCTAAAGTCAAAAAATGAGTTTTCCTCAGTATCACCAAGTTTCAACCATGAAAAAGAAGGTTTAAATGAAAAACTAATTCCTGAAATAGAGCCCTCCACTCCTACTGATATAAATCAGTTTGATGATCTCTTGAAGGAAAAATTATCTGATGATCCAAATCGAAAGGACCTTGATGTTTTAGAGTGTAAAGGTGATACCATACCCAAAGGCCTTGCTCCACTAGAACAACTCTTTGATTTCAACGATGTGGCTAAGGAACCAAAAGCAGAACCCAGGGAAACTAATGTGGAAGAGCACAACATAGGCAACCCAACTTAGCCTAAAATGATTAAGTTATCTAGCACCCTCCCTGCCCACATCAAACAACAATACATAGCACTCTTCAAAGAGTTTATAGATGTTTTTGCATGGGACTATAAAGATTTGAAATCATATGACACTAGCATCATTCAGCACAAGATTCCTCTTAAGGAAAATCATAAAACTTTTAGACAGAAATTGGGGAGGATAAACCTTGTTTTATTGCCTGCAGTAGAAAAATAAATTAGGAAGATGTATGATGCAGGGATCATTATCCCTCTTAGATACTCAAACTGGGTCTCCAATCTAGTATCTGTCAGAAAGAAGACAGGGGAGATCAGGCTTTGTATTGACTTCATAAACCTTAACAGAGCCTCTCTGAAAGATAACTACCCCTTGCCAAAAATGGACCACATTCTTCAAAGGGTAGTTGGGTCAAAAATAATATCATTGTTGGATGGGTTCTCGAGCTATAATCAAGTGTTAGTCCTCCCAAGTGATCAACATAAGATAACTTTTACCACACCTTCGGGGACATTCATGTATGTCAAAATTCCATTTGGTTAGATGAATACAGACGCCACCTTCCAGAGGGCCATGGACATAGCCTTCTCAGAAGACATAGGCTATTTTATAAACATTTACCTTGATGTGATTACCGTTTTCTCCGAAACTGATGAAGAACATTTGGAACACCTAAGGAAAGTTTTTGAGAAATGCAGAAGATTTGGCTTGTCTTTAAATCCCAAAAAGACACTCTTTGGCCTCCAAGAAGGAAATTTTCTTGGTCACATAATCTTTGAAGAAGGGATCAAAATAGATCCTAAAATAATTGATGGCATACTGAATATTAGCCACCCTATAAATCTCAATGAATTAGAGTCTTTCATTGGAAAGATTAATTTTTTGAGGAGGTTGATCCCCAACTTTGCTGAGCTATTAATAAATATCACTAACATGCTCAGGAAAGAAGTAGGTGTTAAATGTACAATTCAAGCTAAAAAATCATTTGAACTGGTGAAGCAAGCCCTTACTCAAGCACTAGTCCTTATCAGTCCCGATTTCACTAAATATTTCTATATTTTTTCCTTTTCATATGAACATACAATAGCTACAGTATTGTTGCAAAAGAATAGCTTGGGGCAAGAACAACCTATATCCTTCTTCAGAAAAGCCTTAAGAGATGCCCCACTCAAATATAATATCATGGAAAAGCAAGCCTTGGCATTGGTAAAAGAATTAAAAGACTTCAAGGTGTACATTTTACATTCACATATCATTGCATTTGTGCCACACACCGTAGTCAAAGATATTCTAAGTCAGGACCCTGATGGTAAAAGGGGAAAATGTATTGCAACTATTCTAGAATATGAGTTAGAAATCAGGCCTACTAAACTCATCAAAGGACAAGGATTAGCAAAACTCATGGTTGAATCTAATTTCAAAGCACTAGAGATGAATATGGTTGATGCCTTGGAAGAGATAGAAGAGTTCCTAGCACCATTTACTAAAGAAACATTCATGAACTCTCCCTGGTATGCTGACATCATTTATGTGTTGCTTTATTTAAATGCTCCTCCTTCTTTGTAAAAAACAAAAGCCAGATTTGTCAAACAGAAGGCTTTAAATTATTGTATGATAGATGGATTTTTGTATTGGAAAAATGCTGTTGGGATATTATTAAAATTTTTACTTTAGGTTGATGCAGGAAAAATCATGCATGAAATGCATGAAGGAGAATGTGGGGGGCATTTAAATTGGAAGACTACAGCCAACAAGATCCTCAAGTCTGGTTACTATTGGCCCACCCTTTTCCCAAACACCCACAAACTAGTAATGTATTGCCACAAGTGCCAAATTTTTGATGGTAGAAGAAATATCTTTCCCTTACCCTTGAAACCTATTAGTGTTGAAGCACCCTTTCAACAGTGGGGTTTGGACTTCATAGGAGAAATCCATCCATCCTCCTCGGCCCAACATAAATGGATCCTCACGGCCACTGATTATTTTACCGAATGGATAGAGGTCATACCCACTAGGAATGCTACTGACTCTGTCATCATCAAATTCCTTGAGACCAACATATTGTCCAGATCTGGCTATCCTAGGAAAATAATCACAGACAATGCTACTGCCTTTAAATCCAAGAAGATGGTTGATTTCTACCATAAATATCAGATCACCTTGGGCCACTCCACAGCCTATTACCCCCAAGGAAATGGACTTGTTGAATCCTCCAACAAGAGCATGATCAACATCATCAAAAAGTTGTTAGAGCAGAATCAGAAAGCATGGCATGGTAAGCTTGTTCATGCCTTGTGGGCTGACAAGTTAACCACCAAAAAGTCAATCAACATGTCCCCCTAGCAGCTGTTCTATGGCATCGATGTTGTTTTCCAAACATCTCTAGGGGTACCAATCATGAAACTCCTTCAGGAATTCCAAGCTGAAGAAAATGATATGCAGAGAAGGATCAATCAGACCATCCATTTGCAGCAGACCAGAGAGGAAGTTTATCAGAGAACTCAAAAAATCCAAGAAAGCATCAAAAGGTTATTTGACAAGAGGACTAAAGCAAATGACTTCCAAGTTGGGAATGTGGTTCTCAAATGGGATTCAAGGAGAGAAGAGAAAGGAAAACATGGTAAGTTTGAAAATTTGTGGAAAGGGCCCTACATTATTCATTCCATAAGAGGGCATAATGAATTTTTCCTGCAAGAGCTAAATGGTGAAGAAGTGTTGCGAGGTCCTGTCAATGGCAAGATGCTTAAACACTATTTCTATCAAGAGTCTTAGTTTCAGAGTTTTTATCCATTGTACATACCATTTGCATAAAGAAAAAGGGAAAGAAAAATACAAAAAAAATAAAAAATAGAAAAGAGAGTAGAAATAAACCAAGAAAGGTATAGCCCCATACCAAAAAGAAAGGAAAATATGAACGTGTATAAACTCAAATGCCACTACTTTAAGGAGCACTACTATCCAATCATACAACCTAATCATGATTGGGCAGATTTAAATTTACTGTTGATAGGATAGTGAAGAAGATTTTCCAAACTGTTTAATCTTGGCTTATCAGTAGAATAGATTAGGATAGAAGAAAGAAAGGTTCAAACATGCTAAAAATCTGAACCTAGGGTCATAAGAAAATGTGGCTCTAATTCTATCTAAACTTGAGCCAAAAGAAGAAGAAGCAGAACTAGTTCTAACATGCTCAGAACTTGAACCAACAAAGAAAAAGGATACAGCTCTAATAAGACCAAAACTAGAGCTGGAAGGAAGACAAAAAAGTGACTCTAAAAAGCTCAAAACCTGAGTCATGAAAGGAAGGAAAGGTGTTTTCAATTTTCAGAATTTCAAGCCTTCCCAATTTTTTTTTAATTTCTACTAGTTTCAGTTCATGTGCAACTTGTTTTTATGCCATGGACCCACAACAAATCAGACATTCTAACCCTGGTTTGGCTGTGTTTTCAATTTCTGTTTTAGAATATAGAGAATGAAAATCTGTCAGACAGTCTAATCCTGACAGATATTAGATTAGGTAGAGAATTAAGAGTCCAACTGTTTAATCTAGGCTCTTGGAAGAAATAAGGGTAGCATTATATAGGTTTATTTTTCTGTTTGCAAAATAATATGTGAAAGAGATGCCAGCCCAAGTGCACTCAAAAGAAGAAGAAAATGTTAGGACAAATAGCTTTGGGTAGGTAGAAATGTTTGTTTCAAAGAGATCTCATGTTGCAGGTCACTGAAAGAACTGCCAATATGCAAAAGGTACCAGCAAGAAAACAAAGAATTCTGCCCAATGGATAAGGCACTGCTCTACTTTATCCAGAGATTTCTGAGGTTCTGGACACCTAAAGGGCAAGTTGTCCTCCCCAAGTGGAGCCACTGTTAGCCACCTATAAATTCTGATATACCTAATGGTGGCTAAATTGGTCTTCAAAGCCTTCAAGAGATATATTTCCTTTGAAAATCCATCATCTTTGAAGTCTTTTGATAATTCTCTGCCCTTTGAAATAATCGTCACTGCTGTTTCCCTATAAGCCCTCAAGAACCTACTCATTTCCAAGAGAAAACTGCTTATAATGCTCCATTTCCCATTTTCCATTCTCTTCATTTCACTCCCATAAAATCCTCATTTTCACCCTTGTTTCCTTCAAAAAAATCCTTCTATAAACCTTCATTTAACCTCCATGTTAGAGTCGGTCTTTACATCCCTCCGTCAAAGATCATTTCTCTTATTGCATTTCATTTTTAGGTGTCTCATTCAGCTCATTCATTTGCATTCTGTTAGGGGCATGCCATTATCTGACGGAAGGGTCTCTTCACTTGTTTCCCTCATGTTTGTACCTGCTGGGTTGGTCAAAATTTATCAAAATTCATTAAAGTTTATTTTAGTCATTTACAGTCATAGGTGGTATTTTGGTCGAACAAGAGTCATTTCAGTTTCTAGGTCTAGGGTTTGGTCTTCAGAATGTCAAATAATACCAACAGACCATAGGGAGGTTCTTAATAAGTTTTCATTTCAAGATTTTCATCATCAATAATTCTCAAGGATGATTCTTCTTCAAAACTCTGTTTTGAGGAAGAAATCGTCAAATTTATTGTTTGTAATGAATATGTAATTTTAAAATTTTTTCCGTCATGAAGTATTTCAAATGCAGCCCTGGTCATCCTTTGTTGAAATCCAATGCCACCATCCCTGCAAAAAATCAACCAAGAAGCCATCATTTCAAGCCAAAAAATCAAAGAGGAAACTTGAAAAGCAGAGTTTGTATTAAAATGTGAAAAAGTGCCGATGCCAAACATTACAAAATGGGTTTGTGGGAAAAAAAAATTAAATACATCACTATAAGATATTTTCATTGTTTTGAAACATCCATTTGCATCCAAGAGATCAATTGAAGTCAACTTAAGCAGGTGAGAGGGTGAAACAGGGTTTGAAAGCCAAGACTGTGTGGGTAATTATCTGTGCGGCACATTGGGTAAGTGTGCGGCGCACATAGGCTGCGCGACGCACTGGGCCTCCTACCACAGTGCATTTTTCAATTGGCGTGGCGCATCCACGAGGCGTGGCGCACTGGGCTTGTGCGCGGCGCACAAAGCCTCCAAGACAAAAATTCATCACGGCTTCATAAAAAATCAAAACAATTCCATCTTTTCTGCTCCAAGTAAGTTTGAAAACTCTTGCCCATTGATTTTAGTCGTGTTTGGTGTGTTTGGAGGCAAAGATATGAGAGTTTTGATTGGTGAAATATAAACCCTATGTCCATACCAAAATCTGCTTCTTTGGGTTTTGAAATTGGTGTTTTGAAATTGTAATTTTGCTGCCAAGTCCCCTTTCCCATTTGTGATCCTTTCCCTTTCATAATTTTATCATTATTGTTTATCCCTTGTGCCCTAAACTCCCAAACTACTCATATCATTTCTTTACATTTTCCCTACCCTAAACCCTACCATTCCCTATCATGTTCCCTCTCCCATATCATTTGTAGTAAATTCCCAAAACCCCCATATCCCTAAACACAGTCAAGCGACTGTTTTTGCATTAATCTCACTTGACAAACCCCCACTTTTCCCACTATTCATACTTACCACAGCCCTTCATTTCCCTTTGGCATATTTGGCATTGAAGCAAAAACACCTATTTCTCATTTTCAAACCAATCAAACATACACTTGTTATATACATTGCAAAACACTATGTCAGAGACAAATTCATCATATGAGCAAGGATATGAGCAAGACAGTGACTCAACCACAGAGCTAAATGTACCGAGGAGGTCTCATAAAAGTGGCAGGCACATCAGAGAAGAGCCCACTTCCTTGACTCAATTGCAGGCCTGCCTGCTTGCAATGGCATGCTTTCAGCAACAGTCATGTTTTCAATATTGTGAGATGATTTCTCAGATTCATCATCATCAGGAGTTGGATCGCTTATTTGTCCTACATTTTCATGATGGTCATGTAAACCTTGCTGGAGTGAACTTCACCTTGACACCAGAGACCATTTCTCAGGCAACTGGGATACCGAACATAGGTGAAGAGTGGAATAAGAGACAACAGCTGGATAGAGCATATTATGAACCTTACATTAGGCCTGGATATTTTAGGCAGCTTAGCAGAGTATTCCCATTCCGGTTTCTGAAGGAGTCCTATGCGCCATTGATGAAACTCATCATCAGATACTTCAACTATGAGGGCCGGTTGTCACGTCTTTATGCATACCACATCAGAATTTTGATGCATTTCACGAGAGTGAGACTGATGATTATTCCATATTTCATGTGTCAAAACATAGAGCGGATGACTACCCTTGTGCAGAAGAAGACTCTAGAGCAGCAGCATAACAGCATTTATCATTATGTGCTCATCAAGATCATTGTAGTACATCAGCTTGGATTGCAGGGCATCGCATGGGATGATTTCATTTCCCGTGACCTTTTCACAACCCCTCAGCCTCCTCCAGAGATTGTTCATGATGAGGGAGAGCCTTCACATCAGTTTGAGGTCCCGAGACAGAGCCTATCAGTGCTCCAGTGTGTGTTACATATTAGAGAGGCCATAGAGCCTTATTTGCAGCAGCAGGACGAGTACTATCTCCACCAGGGGTGGAAGGGGTCTCGTTACCTTCATCAGCAGTGCGAGTACTATCTCCACTTGGCGTGGAAGGGGTCTCACCTTCAACATTAGCACAGGTACAGGACAGAGGCAAGAGGCCTATGCATGATGAGGGCCTTTCAGGAGGCCAAGACACTGATTTTACACTCACTAATGTTGATTTGAGCTCTCGTAGCTCAAGGTTGAGAGAGACCATCCAGGAACAGAAAGCTGAGATCGACACATTGACCGTGAAGTTGTAGAGAGCTTAGTGGATTATAAATTACTTGGAGCAGCGGAATAAACAACTGGAGGATCAGCAGACACTCACGGAGTTGCAGAGAATCCATGAAGATCGGGAATTGCCCGAAAGAGACCAGGTGACATGACACCTTTTGAGTAGTAGATTTGGCTTGAGAGAGAAAAAATTCATCTTGAGAAGCTGTTGGTGAAGGCAAATAGGGACAAAGACTTGCTCAGGCACATGAAGAACCACTATTGGGCCCGCACACACGTTTGCAGAGCTAGGATGAAGATCCTGAAGGCGAGGTTGAGGAGAGCACTGAAATGGCGAAAAAGGCCTGATCCACTCCAAATATTGGCTGAAGCTTCTTTGGCTGAGCATGGCACATGATGGGGGAAATTCAATCCAAATTTCAGCAAATTTGGAGTAAATTTTGTCATTTTTGAAATTTTGGTTGCAAAACAGGTTTTTCTGCCTGACGCGTCGCGCCACTTGGCGCGCGCTTATGATTGGGACATCTTCTGGAGGAAAACTTGATATTTTTGAGTTCTTTATGATAAATTATGCATGCTCAGGAATGGCTGAGAGATTTCATCAAGTTCTGGGTGGTCTTAAATGTCAAAAACACTCCAAAAATGGCCTTTCTGCCACTTTTTGCACCAGCAGGAACCAGTCTTGGGAGATTGCAGTTTTGGAGAAGAAAATGACATCCAAATCCAAAACTTCCACTTGGGTTGGATGGAAAACAGGCAGGGATTTCTAATGAGCTATCATGAGCTCAATTTGAACTTCAGGAAGTGCCTCAAAAATAGGCTCAATGTGGCACAGCGCATTAAGTTTTCTGGTGCGGTGCATAGAGGAATTTGGCTTCATTTTTACTTTTCAGCTCAGAAATTCGCCCAGTTTGACTAGTTTCACTTTTTGATGTAATTATTGATCTATCTTGATGTAAATTGATTACTATGATGTAATTTTGGCTCACATTTACTTGTTCTAGAGGATTCATTCACTAAAAAGTGAAAATTAAATGAATGAATCAGTTTCCTTCCATATAGAGGCAAGTTGTTTGACTGCTTAGATTTCAGTTCCTTGTTTAGAATTGGTTGAAAAAGCTCCTAGAAGCATGAGATAGACCCCTAGAGGCATGGGAAGGGGTTAGGATGGTCTATATCATGTATTTTCTGAGACATTTTCAGGGTTGGACTCTTGGGAAAAGTTTGGCACCTCATTGTATATTCATTTTCAGCTTTTTGGCAAAGGACAAACCAGAGTTTTGCAGCACTTGTTGGGATCCTTGTGGCTCTGAGTTTTGATGATGTTTTTCTCCATGTATCTGTAATTTTCATTAATGTTATATGTATGCCATTTCCCTTCTCTTTTCTTCTGAATTAAACAAATGAGTAACTAAGGTAGAGTTCATTAGTGAGCTGTTGCTCTGCCTTAAAATTTTGTTTAGTTTTATATGTTTTCGTCAGTTTGAAGAGGATCCTTGCACCCCCTTGCCCTCTTCATCTCCTCAGTAGTCTTTTCAATCCATTTAGTCAATATAAGACATCAAATCCATTGCCTTCCTTGCCCCAACTTGAAGTCTGCAAGAATTTGGCCTCATCCCCAAGCCCAAAATTGCCTTTCCCTTTTTTCCAAAAAAACCCCAAAAAATCAAAGCAAATCCTCCTATTTGCATATCTAGCCTAAGATCAGTTGTTGTTTCTGTCATCTCAAGCCCCATTGAATAATTTCCGCTGAGATTGACCCAGAGAGAACCCTCTCCTGTTCTGGTAGGGCTAGCTACCAGACTGAGCGTGGTTTGATGTTACCCTGACTCTTCCTTCCTTCAGCCTGAGGTAGATTTAGGGAATAACATAGTGGCGATGATACTGGGGAAAAAATGGTTTTCTTGTTGGTGTTATTTGTTTCATAAGCTACAGACGGAGCCTGAAGTTATGCCAGGTAGCCTTCAAAACAGTTTTGCTTTGCATTAGCGGAAGTAGATAAACGTTGCTTCAGTCAATCTCCAGTCTAGCTTGTGAACGTGACACTTGACTTGTGAATTACCCCAGTATATCAGATCATTCTGGACTTTTGGGTGATTGAGTCTAGAATTTGATAGGCTGA
Organism: Pinus albicaulis; assembly: GCA_034641835.2. NCBI lineage: Eukaryota > Viridiplantae > Streptophyta > Pinopsida > Pinales > Pinaceae > Pinus > Pinus albicaulis. Next base: position 161,755 of record JAXQQM020073196.1, read on the forward strand.
AATAAATCGGTTGTGTCCCTTTGATTTTTGAATAGATCAACACACTGGCTTCCAGAAGACATACTAGAGCAAATCCCGATCCTGATCCACCTCCAGTATATGAGAATCCCAATCTAATTCCAAGAATCCTCCGTCGAGAAAGTCCCGTGATTCCTTTGTTTAAATCTCATTCATGCCCTACTGTATTTGAATTCCTTGAAGATATTGAGTTTGATGATCAATTCGAGTTGTCGTTGTTTGAAACTAAGTCTGAAAGTGCTACTGGTTCTACCGTCATAAATCCCGAGTTTATCAAATATCTTGAGGTTGAACAAGCTAATAGATCCATTGATAGTTACATCCTGAACATTCAGAACTCTATTGTGGCAACGAATATCCCTGAATTCATAGAGTCCGCATCTGAAACTCTTGGTCCATCAGCAGCTACTTCTGATTCACAAGTTCACGCTGAGCTTTCTTTCATTCCTACCATTCCCGTACAACCATATATATCCGATCAGTAATCTGCAGTAGTTTTTCCTCCATCCCCACCACATACACCTCGTACATCTACTACTCCTACTTCGCCCATTTCTCCAAGGCAGATTATAAATCCACCAAGAGCGATGGCTGCTAGATTCGCACCTCTGGTCTTGCCACATAATTTGGATCCCATGCCCATTGATTATCAGAGTAAAATCCCTTTGTTTGAAGGTACTCCTCAATGTGTGCCCGCTCAGCAGCATATTGATAGAACGACAGACTTTTTTGATCTCCATGAAATTGATGAAGAGAATGTCACTATGAGATTGTTTGTGCAAACTTTTGGAGCTGAGGTGCGTAAGTGGTTCAGAGCTTTGTAGCCTAGAAGTGTTGCTACATTGGCCGAGCTTCAGAGACAGTTTCTAGATCGATGGGAAATAAAGAAATATCCACTTCAAATCACTTCTGAATATACCAAGATCAAGTGCAATGCTGGTGAGTCCGTCCAAGACTATATTATCAGATTTAATGCGGTTTATAATGCAATTCCTAATGATTTGAGGCCATCTAAGAAATCATATTTTCTTAAGTTTGTTTTGATCCAGAGATGGCCTATTCATTACGAGATCGAGATCTGCCCACTTTGGAGGACATGCATAAAATTTTCCTTAGTGTTGAAGCTAATTTGAATGACAAGAGAGCTAGATTGAAAGCTGAGAAGAAAGTTGTAATAAAGGAAGAAGCTTCTACATCTACATCAGATCAGCTACTTCGCAAGGTGGAAAAAATGATTGAAAAGCTCACACTTGATAAGCCTGAACCGCAGATTCGAAATCCCAACTTCCGTGGTCAGCAGCAGCCCCAATTCAGGATCAAACAATGAGAGCAGCGAGCACAATAACCATCAGTCCAGCAGCAAGTAAAGGCACCTCTTCAACAGAATTTTGTTGGTCAGGATTCAGATGATGAAGATGATGTAGTGGGGGAGGAAAATCACTTCTTTACTCCTGATGATTTGCCCATTTATATCACCAAAGTTGAGGAGTATGCAGAAAGTTCAGCGGTACAAAGAGATGAGGATTTTATCTTGGCTAATGATGCAGCTCTTGAGGAAGAATCGGATGAGTGTCAGAGAGGTTATATGAATGCCTTTTCAGCCAAGAAGAAGCAATATTCTCTTAGAAATAGAGATGTTCCTGTCAATCCAATCCAAAATAGAAAGGAAGTTTCAGCACCTAAAAATGATTCACCTGTTGCAAAAAAGAAAGAAAAGGAGATAGTTGATCCCACTGCCACCAAGTCATCATCAGCAGAAAAATCAAATCAGCCAATTACATCGAAGGAGAACGCTGAAAATAAAGATGTTCCAGCCAAAGAGATCGAAAATACTTCAGCCTTTAGTTTGGAGAATGAGATTTCTAAATTAAAGGTATCCATTCCCTTGACTGAAATAATGAAGAACATCAGTTATAGAGGTCAAGTGTCTAAAATTTTGAATTTTGATCCTATGTCTGATATGGTGAATATTGAAGATGATCAACCTGAACTGATATTTGGACTAGCTTTAGATGGTGAATCTCCAGATAGCGAAGTGCCTCCTTTTTATATCAGTCTTCAATTGCATGAGTTTGTATTGCATAATGCCATGTTTGATTCCGGTGCTTCCCATAATCTTATGCCGAAAGAAATCATGGAGAAGTTGGGTTTAGACATCACCAGGAAGTACCATGATCTTTATTCTTTTGATTCTAGCAGAGTGAGATGTATTGGGCTCATTAAAGACTTGCTTGTAAGTTTGGAGCAGATTCCTACAAAGAATGTTTTGATGGACGTTGTTGTGGCAGACATTCCTCCCAGATTTGGTATGCTACTTTCCAGATCTTAGGGAGAAAAATTGAAAGGAACATTACAGTTAGATTTCTCCTATGCAACGATTCCCATGTTTGGCCAAATGAGAAAGTTGTACCAGGAACAAAAAATGAAGTACATGATTACAACCAAGGAGAAACCGGTTAATCATCCGATTAATTATGTACATACAGATTTAGAGTCTTTTGTTTTGTTTGCTGATAGTTTCAATGATGTAGATAGTCAGTTAGTTCAAGCAGAAGATATTCCAGAGATTACCGAGAATTTCAGAGAAGTTTTGCAGAAATAAAGGTAAAAACCGGAAAGCACAATTGAGCAATCAGCCAAAGATAGTGGATAGCAAGCAGAAAAAACAGAGATAGCACAATTTCAGCACTTAGAAGATGATGAAGAGGGTCTATGGACAATGGATTTTGATGGTGCAGTCAGGAGTGATGGTGCTGGAATTGGTATTTGGGTACGCAGTCCTTTTTCTGCTCCAAACAAGGTACCGAGCAATGTACGGGTATGTTCTTACAAGTTAGCATTCGATTGTTCAAACAATGAGGCTGAGTATGAATCTCTGATTGCTAGCCTAAAAATTCTTAGAAAGTTGAATGCTAAGAGAATTACATTTTATGGCGACTCTGAGTTGGTGATTAAGCAAGTGAAGGGTGAATACCAAATGAAGCATGCCCGAATGCGAGCTTACCGAAACGTTGTCCTTGATATTTTGAAGCAGTTTTCAGATTATACCTTGACTTGTATTCCTCGTATTCAAAATGGAATTGCAGATGCACTTGCTAAGGCAGCAAGTAATTTGAAGATCCCAATGAATTCAAGTAATAAGTTCAAAATCCATGTGAAGCACCATCCTACCATCCCGGATAATCAAAGATGTTGGCAAGTTTTCCAAGATGATGATGAGATTAATGATTTTCTGCAAAATAAAGGTAAGTTCAAATATACCTCAATTGATGTAGAATATGATGATGGTGAAGCTGATGTTCAAGTCAATCAAATGGAAGTGTTATAGCTGAAAGATAATTTTATTCCTAAAGGTTTGATACCTTTAGAAGAGCTCTTTGATCATGATGATGTAGCTAAAAAACCAACTTTGCGGCCAACTGAAAAGGGAGTTGAAGACGTAAACATCGGAGCAGCTGAAAATCCAAAGATGGTGAAATTGTCAAAGGCATTGCCACTGGAGGTAAAGGCTAAATATATCAGTTTATTGTCCTCTTTTGCTGATGTGTTTGCTTGGGATTATTCCGACTTGAAAACATATGATACCAATATAATTCAGCACACCATTCCAATCAAGCCTAATCAGAAGCCTTTCAGACAGAAGTTAATAAGAATCAATCCGAAGTTGCTGCCATCGATTGAGAAGGAGGTAAACAGGTTGTACAAGGCTGGAATTATTGTTCCCATCAGATTTTCTGATTGGATTTCCAATTTGGTTCCCGTTCGCAAAAAGACAGGTGAGATCTGTTTGTGTATTGATTTCAGAAATTTGAACAAGGTGTCATTGAAGGACAATTATTCGTTGCCTAAGATGGATTATATACTTCAGCGAGTAGTTGGAGCATCTCGTATGTCACTACTCGATGGTTATTTTGGATATAACCAAATTCTGGTCCAAGAGGACGACCGAGACAAAACAGCTTTCACCACTCCGTGGGGGACATTCCACTATGCCAAGATGCCATTCGGTTTGAAGAATGCTGGTGCAACATTTCAGCGGGCAATGGACATGGCTTTTGCGAATGAGAAGGATGTTTTTTTTGTTATATACCTTGATGATTTGACGGTCTTTTCCAATTCAGACGAAGAGCATATGTATCACTTGAAATTTGTCTTTCAAAAGTGCAGAAAATATGGTGTGTCGCTTAATCCGAAGAAGATCTTGTTTGCCATGGATGAGGGCAAACTACTTGGTCACATTATTTCAAAATATGGCATTCGTATTGATCCAGCACATGTAGAAGCAATTCAGCAAATTGATCCACCCCAGAAAAAGAAGGAGATTCAGTCTTTTAATGGTAAGATGAATTTTTTACGTCGCTTTGTGCCTAACCTTGCTGAACATCTAAGAGAGATTATAAATATGCTTAAGAAGGACATCCAAGTGAAGTGGACTGAAGAGGCTGTAAAATATTTTAATTTAGTGAAGTTGGCACTATCTTCGGCTCCGGTGTTAATCAGCCCGGATTACACCCAAGATTTTATTTTGTTTTCATTTGCTTCGGAGCATACCATGGCAGCTGTGTTAATGCAGAAAAGAGATGAGCATGAGAAGCCAATAGCTTTTTTCAGTCAGACTATAAGAGATGTAGCCTTGAAATATAACATCATTGAGAAGCAAGCCCTAGCACTGGTAAAAGCATTAAAGGATTTCTGGGTATACATTCTGCATTCTCATATTTTAGCTTATGTTCCTAATGCTGTCATGAAAGATGTTTTGGTACAAACAGATCTGGAAGGAAGACGAGGTAAGTGGATTGCAGCATTGTTGGAGATGATGTAGAGATAAAGCCCACGAAGCTTATCAAAGGACAGGGGCTGGCAAAGCTTATGGTTGAATCGAATTTGCACGCTTTAGTCATAAATTTGATTGCTGCTATGTCCGATGAGGATGAGGAAAATTCGCCACTTCAGGTATCGAAAATTTTTGTTGCTTCTCCGTGGTATTCAGATATTGTGTATGTTCTTCAAAATTTGTCACCATCATCTGGCATGACTAAAAACAAAGGTAGGACTCTGAAATTGAAGGCTGCAAAATATTGTATTTTGAATTCTGCACTTTATTGGAAAGATCCTGTTGGTGTTTTGTTGAATTTTTTGGTGGAAGAAGAAGCAAAGCGGGTTATGAAGGATTTCCATAAAGGAGACTGTGGTGGTCACTTGTTTTGGAAAAAAATAGCCAATAAGATTTTGAGAGCGGGATACTATTGGCCGACATTGTTTTCTGATGTGTATAAAACTGTCAAGAGCTGTCACGAATGTCAAATTTTCGAAGGAAGGTAGAAATTACAGCGATTGCCACTTAAGCCTATTGAGGTAAGCGCCCCTTTTAAGCAGTGGGGTTTGGATTTCATTGGGGAGATCCATCCTCCTTCTTCAGCTCAACATAGGTGGATCCTCACAGCGACAAATTATTTTACGAAATGGATTGAAGTAGTTCCCACCAAGCAAGCTACGGATGCGATAATCATTTCTTTCCTTGAGAACAACATTTTGTCTCGCTTTGGTTGCCCTAATAAGATAGTCACTGATAACGCAGCGGCTTTCAAATCAAGAAAGATGATTGAGTTTTGTGACAAGTATCATATTACTTTGGGACATTCAACCACCTATCATCCGCAAGGCAATGGATTTGTGGAATCTTCCAACAAATATTTGGTTAACATCATTAAAAATTTGCTGGAAATCAATAAGAAAGGTTGGCATAAGAAGTTAGTAAATGCACTTTGGGCGGACCAAGTAAGTCAGAAAAAATCCATTGGTATGTCTCCTTTCGAGTTGGTATATGGAGTAGACACAGTGTTTCCTACCTCCCTTGCTGTTTCGGTGGTCAAACTTCTTCAAGAAACTGATAGTGAAGAAATTCATATGCAGAGAAGAATAAACCAGATGATTCATTTGAAACAAATGAGAGACGAAGTTTTCCAAAACACATTTAAGCTGCAAGAGAGGATCAAGAAAATTTATGACAGGAAAGCAAAGGCGGACAAGTTCCAATTGGAGGAAGTAGTGTTGAAGTGGGATGCTAGAAATGAGGACAAAGGTAAGCACGGTAAGTTTGAAAATCTCTGGAAAGGTCCCTTTAAGATTGCTGCATATCGTGGTCAGAATGCATTTCTTCTGAAGGAGATGAACGGGGAAGATTGTCCAGGAGGGCCGGTCAATGGTCGGCTACTCAAGCGGTACCACTTCTGAGATGTTTTCTGCTGTTTACATTGCCATTGTACATACCATTTTATTTCAGTTTCATTGCAAGTGTGTGCTGTGGTCTTTCTTAAGTCTGGGGCCCGAAGTGAAGGCTATAATTCTGAAGTAGGATTTCAGTCTTGGTTTCAGTTTGTCAAGTCAGTTTTTAGTCATTTCATTTTTAAAATTGAGCCGTTTCGAGTCAAGTTTTAGTCAATAAATTGAGTCATCAGTATTTTGTCGGTTTGTCAAAATAATGGACTCCATATCCCAATGGACGAAGGCACTGTCTGCTCACCCAAATTTCTATAGTTCTTGGCACCTCCCAGGAGCTACCATACCCATTGGAGCCAATGTTAGAGTCAGTCTTTACATCCCTCCGTCAGAGATCATTTCTCTTATTGCATTTCATTTTTAGGTGTCTCATTCAGCTCATTCATTTGCATTCCATTAGGGTCATGCCATTATCTGACGGAAGGGTCTCTTCACTCGTTTCCCTCATGTTTGTACCTGCTGGGTTGGTCAAAATTTATCAAAATTCATTAAAGTTGATTTCAGTTATTTACAGTCATAGATGGTATTTTGGTCGAACAAGAGTCATTTCAGTTTCTAAGTCTAGGGTTTGGTCTTCAGAATTTCAAATAATACCAGCAGACCATGGGGAGGTTCTTAATAAGTTTTCATTTCAAGATTTTCATCATCAATAATGCTCAAGGATGATTCTTCTTCAAAACTCTGTTTTGAGGAAGAAATCGTCAAATTTATTGTTTGTAATGAATATGTAATTTTTTAAAGTTTTCCGTCATGAAGTATTTCAAATGCAGCCCTGGTCATCCTTTGTCGAAATCCAATGCCACCATCCCTGCAAAAATCAACCAAGAAGCCATCATTTCAAGCCAAAAAATCAAAGAGGAAACTTGAAAAGAAGAGTTTGTATTAAAATGTGAAAAAGTGTCGATGCCAAACATTACAAAATGGGTTTGTGAGAAACAAAAATTAAATCCATCACTATAAGATATTTTCATTGTTTTTAAACATCCATTTGCATCCAAGAGATCAATTGAAGTCGACTTAAGCAGGTGAGAGGGCGAAACAGGGTTTGAAAGCCAAGACTGTGTGTGTAATTGTCTGCGCGGCACATTGGGTATGTGCGCGGCACTCATAGGCTAGGCGACGCACTGGGCCTCCTTCCACATTGCATTTTTCAACTGGCACGACGCATCCACGAGGCATGGCGCATTGGGCTTGTGCGCGGCGCACAGAGCCTCCAAGACAAAAATTCATCATGGCTTCATAAAAAATCAAAACAATTCCATCTTTTCTGCTCCAAGTAAGTTTGAAAACTCTTGCCCATTGATTTTAGTCATGTTTGGTGTGTTTGGAGGCAAAGATATGAGAGTTTTGATAGGTGAAATATAAACCCTATGTCCATACCAAAATCTGCTTCTTTGGGTTTTGAAATTGGTGTTTTGAAATTGTAATTTTGCTTCCAAGTCCCCTTTCCCATTTGTGATCCTTTCCCTTTCATAATTATATCATTATTGTTTATCCCTTGCGCCCTAAACTACCAAACTACTCATATCATTTCTTTACATTTTCCCTGTCCTAAACCCTACCATTCCCTACCATGTTCCCTCTCCCATATCATTTGTAGTAAATTCCCAAAACCCCCATATCCCTAAACACAGTCAAGCGACTGTTTTTGCATTAATCTCACTTGACAAACCCCCACTTTTCCCACTGTTCATACTTACCACAGCCCTTCATTTCCCTTTGGCATATTTGGCATTGAAGCAAAAACACCTATTTCTCATTTTCAAACCAATCAAACATAAACTTGTTATATACATTGCAAAACACTATGTCAGAGACAAATTCATCATATGAGAAAGGATATGAGCAAGACAGTGACTCAACCACAGAGCTAAATGTACCAAGCAGGTCTCATAAAAGTAGCAGGCACATAAGAGAAGAGCCCACTTCCTTGACTCAATTGCAGGCCTGCCCGCTTGCAATGGCATGCTTTCAGCAACAGTCATGTTTTCAGTATTGTGAGATGATTTCTTAGATTCAGCATCATCAGGAGTTGGTTCACTTATTTTTCCTACATTTGCGTGATGGTCATGTAAACCTTGCTGGAGTGAACTTCACCTTGACACCAGAGACCATTTCTCAGGCAACCGGGATACCGAACATAGGTGAATAGTGGAATAAGAGACAGCAGCTGGATAGAGCATATTATGAACCTTACATCAGGCTTGGATATTTGAGGCAGCTTAGCAGGGTATTCCCATTTCGGTTTCTGAAGGAGTCCTATGCACCATTGATGAAACTCATCATCAGATACTTCAGCTGTGAGGGCCGGTTCTCACGTCTTTATGCATACCACATCAGACTTTTGATGCATTTCACGAGAGTGAGGCTGATGAGTATTCCATATTTCATGTGTCGAAACATAGAGCGGATGACTACCCTTGTGTAGAAGAAGACTCCAGAGCAGCAGCATAACATCATTTATCATTATGCGCTCATCAAGATCATTGTAGTACATCAGCTTGGATTGCAGGGCATCGCATGGGATAATTTCATTTCCTGTGACCTTTTCACAGCCCCTCAGCCTCCTCTAGAGATTGTTCATGATGAGGGAGAGCCTTCACATCAGTTTTAGGTCCCCGAGACAGAGCCTATCAGTGCTCCATTGTGTGTTACATATCAGAGAGGCCACAGTGCCTTATTTGCAGTAGCACGACGAGTACTATCTCCACTAGGGGTGGAAGGGATCTCGTTACCTTCACCTGCAGCACGAGTACTATATCCACTTGGCGTGGAAGGGGTCTCACCTTCGACATCAGCACAGGTACAGGAAAGAGGCAAGAGGCCTAAGCACGATGAGGGCCCTTCAGGAGGCCAAGACACTGATTTTACACTCATTGATGTTGATTTGAGCTCTCCTAGCTCAAGGTTGAGAGAGACCATCCAGGAACAGAAAGCTGAGATCGACACATTGACCTTGAAGTTGTAGAGAGCTCAATGGATTATAAATTACTTGGATCAGCGGAATAAACAACTGGAGGATCAGCAGATACTCACGGAGTTGCAGAGAATCTGTGAAGATCGGGAATTGGCCCGAAAGAGACCAGGTGACATGACACCTTTTGAGCGGCAGATTTGGCTTGAGAGAGTCAACATTCATCTTGAGAAGCTATTGGTGAAGGCCAATAGGGACAAAGACTTTCTCAGGCACATGAAGAACCACTATTCGGCCCGCACACACGTTTGCAGAGTTAGGATGAAGATCCTGAAGGCGAGGTTGAGGAGAGCACTGAAACAGCGAAAAAGGCCTGATCCACTCCAAATCTTGGCCGAAGCTTCTTTGGCTGAGCATGGCACATGATGGGGGACATTCAATCCAAATTTCAGCAAATTTGGAGTAAATTTTTCCATTTTTGAAATTTTGGTTGCAAAACAGGTTTTTCTGCCCGATGCGTCGCGCCACTTGGCGCGCGCTTATGATTGGGACATCTTCTGGAGGAAAAATTGATATTTTTGAGTTCGTTATGATAAATTATGCATGCTCAGTAATGGCTGAGAGATTTAATCAAGTTCTGGGTGGTCTTAAATGTAAAAAACACTCCAAAAATGGCCTTTCTGCCACTTTTTGCACCAGCAGGAACCAGTCTTGGGAGATTGCAGTTTTGGAGGGGAAAATGACATCCAAATCCAAAAATTCCACTTGGGTTGGATAGAAGACAGGCATGGATTTATAAATAGCTATCATGAGCTCAATTTTGACTTCAGGAAGTGCCTCAAAAACAGGCTCAAAGTGGCGTGGTGCATTAAGTTTTCTGGCGCGGCGCATAGAGAAATTTGGCTTCATTTTTACTTTTCAGCTCAGAAATTTGCCCAGTTTAACTAGTTTCACTTTTTGATGTAATTAGTGATCTATCTTGATGTAACTTGATGACTATGATGTAATTTTGGCTCACATTTACTTGTTCTAGAGGATTCATTCACTAAAAAGTGAAAATTAAATGAATGAATCAGTTTCCTTCCATATAGAGGCAAGTTGTTTGACTGCCTAGATTTCAGTTCCTTGTTTAGAATTGGTTGAAACAGCTCCTAGAAGAATGAGCTCGACCCCTAGAGGCATGGGAAGGGGTTAGGATGGTCTATATCATGTATTTTCTGAGACATTTTCAGGGTTGGACTCTTGGGAAAAGTTTGGCACCTCATTGTATATTCATTTTCATCTTTTTGGCAAAGGAAAGACCAGAGTTTTGCAGCACTTGTTGGGATCCTTGTGGCTTTGAGTTTTCATGATTTTTTTCTCCATGTATCTATAATTTTCATTAATGTTATATGTATGCCATTTCCCTTGTCTTGCTTCTTAATTAAACAAATGCGTAACTAAGGTAGAATTCATTAGTGAGCTGGTGCTCTGCCTTAAACTTTTGTTTAGTTTTATATGTTTTCGTCAGTTTGAAGAGGATCCTTACACCCCCTTGCCCTCTTCAGCTCCTTAGTAGTATTTTCAATCCATTTAATCAATCTAAGACATCAAAGTCATTGCCTTCCTTGCCCCAACTTGAACTCTGCAAGAATTTGGCCTCATCCCCAAGCCCAAAATTGCCTTTCCCTTTTTTCCAAAAAAATCCAAAAAAATCAAAACAAATCCTCCTATTTGCATATCTAGCCTAAGATCAGTTGTTTTTTCTGTCATCTCAAGCCCCATTGAATACTTTCCGCTGAGATTGACCCGGAGAGAGCCCTCTCCTATTCTGGAAGGGTTAGCTACCAGACTGAGAGTGGTTTGATGTTACCCTGACTCTGCCTTCCTTCAGCCTGAGGTAGATTTAGGGAATAACACTCCAAATCATCAAAATCCTCCTTTTAAACCTTATATCTCCCTCTGATTTGGTTTAAAACCCCTCCTGTCATCTATCAGAACCTTCATTTTGGCTTAAAAAACACTATTTTTGGGCCCAAATCAGTCTATTTGCATTATAAGGTACTTAAGCCCCCAAGGGCTTATGTCCTTTAGCCCCTCCCCCTACATGCCGTAGCCCTGCAACCGAACGCTAAAAAAAAATGAACCCTCCCCATGCTAAACCCATTTTTCCTTTGGTTTTCCGTTTCCCGACATTTCCACTTAGGATAGATCACGATCATTGATCTGAGAAGATCAACGGTTTTCGCATGTTTTCTCCCGTCCGCCTGTTCACTTACCTCCCTTTGCTCCTTTCAAATAACCCGCCCCATCTTTCAATCTCTGCTGTCCGATCAAAAGATCTAATGACCAGGACTAAACATGATAGCCCGATACCTTTCCATTGCGACAAGTCATCATACGTCATGGTGAACCCTACACACCTTTTCCACCCGCGCACCTTATCCTCCATCGCGCTCTCCCTCGACCATCCGATCTCCTGCCCATCATCTGACGATATACATGCAATATCATGTAATTTTTGTGCCCAAGAGTTAATGTTTCAAAATTACACGATATGGGTGGTTTTAGAAAGACACACATCACTCACTCAGTGGAATCGTGTTCCAAACACAAATACCGCCTCCCCCCCTTTTTGGTGCACGAAAACCATCTTCGGTTTCCACCATACCACCCTCCGCAATGTAATTTTAGCTTTTAATCCCAGTCGTCGATCTCCAAGATAGCACGGCCCACGTTATATTGCGATGCCAAACACATTTGTCTCCCATCTCCCTCCCAAACGACTTCATCAAGCGATCTCCACCATAGATCATCCTGATCTAATGGTCCACGTTCATCCTCACATCCAAACCTCCCTGCACCTAGTTAGCTGCTCTGGCAGGGTTTTTTCCTGATTTTTGCTGCAATCACCACCTCCTCACTGCTCCTCCACCACCCCAAAATCCTTTGCAAGCAGTCCAGACTTAGCCCGCAGGATTTCAGAACTGTTTATTGTGTGTTCGCAGGTTTTTTCATGGCTGATGAAGGATGAACGTTTTACAGTCTTGAAAGTGACACAGAGGCTCCAAAAATTATCTCACGGCCAAGAAACAACATCAAAAGGACCAGAAATAGAAGGCAAGGTCGTGGCAATCAATGGATCAGACTCATGAGCCCTCGGCAACCCTCCAGCTCAGTGAAACCCTCCACCTATACACAGAACACTTAGAAATGGTAAAAATCAAGTACTAAGTGGCAGAAATAAAGTTTGAAGATTAAATGAACAATCAAGGGCATAACATCGTGAAGAAAAAATATACAGCAGGTATCAGCAGTTCGAGAAGTCAATAAGGATAAAGCACAAACAAGGTTAAAATAAGTTAAAGTACAAAGGGACAGAGTAGTTATTGATGTAGAATGTTGACTGACACAGGCATAACCCCTCTACATACACAAAAATCTACCACACAGTTATTACACCAGAGAAACTGTTATAAGTTGTTAGAAGCAGTTATTTGGAAGTATGGGAGTCCTCATAGCCCATTCTTTCACTTAATTCACACCAAGAAGATAACAGTACCACTCCAAATGTTTTTTCCTCCCAAAGGACACTCTGTAGGATGTCTTATGTCATATCAAAATGGTCTCAACAAGCTACATAGTTATTGATCCTGTCTAGAATTCAATGAAATGTTTAAGACGCAGAATGGGGCATTCGAATGCCCTCTCCTATCTCTGATGATCATTAAAACCTTCTTTGCCTACTTTTCCTTATTTTTCCTATAAAGACTCTTTGAAGTCTCATTGTAAAAGGTTGGAAACTGGTGATTTCTAAAGTAATATATATTACTTCTTTGAAGAAGCATTGGTGTTCTAAAGGAGTATGGAAGTCTCTATTTTTATGTTGATGAAGGAGGCTGGACCATTGGATCCCTGAGCCTGGTTTTGGTGAAGTACTCTCTTATTGTAAATTTTGTCTCTCGTTTATCACTTTGTTCCTTTATGCTTTGACTTACAGTAGGATAAAAATTTTAGGCAGAGAAATGTATCTCAGAAGCACCTCTGACCTGTTTATCCTCCACTGTTTATATGTTTTCCACTACTGAACATAACAGGGTAGTCTAATAGCTCTCTTGGATATTCAGTTTGTTTTATTTCAGAAATGGTATGTTCAGTTGTGTTAAAGACTGTTTAGGCATTCCGTCTTTCTTTTCCACTGAATGTTGTGTCTAAAATCTCCCTTTAATTATTAATGTTCATAGTTTGACAGGGAGGGTTGTTTCAATCATACCCTTTGTTCATTATTGTAATTATTGTGTTAAAGGTCCCTATAATCGAAGTCCTAGATGTCTAAGGCGTTCCCTCTTCTTTGAATGCAATTGTATGTCTTGTTGATTAAGCTCTCAACGGTGGACTTATAGGAGGAAATAGGGCATTCCCCGAATCCTATAATTCACTTAGAAGGTTTTAGTCTTCTTTTCTCCTTTCTTTGAGTGTTCACGTTGATTAATTCTAAAACAGTGAGCTTACTGGAGGAAATAGGGCGTTCCTCGAATCTTTTAAGCCACTGTGAAACGGTTTAGTTTTCTTTTCACTCTTAGTCCTTAATGTTCATCCCATTTCACCTATATTATTCAACAGATCCTTGACCAAGTTAGATTTTCCCTTTGGTTTCCCTTCCTTCTCAATCATAATTATTTGGATTTTCACATGACTCCATTGCCCAATGGCTTGTACATTCCCATGCTCTATATATACCACATGAAACATATTTGTCCAACCAAACACAAAAAACAACCCTGCACCTTATAACTAGCCTAAAATCAAATTCTAAACCTGTCAAGACATATCTTTATAAGCATATTGAGAGATCCCTCTTTGAGACTAGGAGGGCTATATCCTAGAGCTCTAAAGATTGGTTCTGATGTTGCCTTGTCTTTTGGTTAGCCAATCTATCAAAACACAGGACCTCAACACCTTGGTTAATTGACTTAAGGGCCAAGTGATATCAGAAAATCCCAACACGAATGTACGATAGAAATTAGCAATACATAGAAATATGTGGAGCTCTGTTAGAGTGGTTGGGGCTGGAAAAACTTGAATGAATTGGATCTTGGCTAGATCCACATGCACCCCCCTCTCATCAATAATGTATCCTAGATACTGAACCCGAGTCATGCCAAAAGTAAACTTCTTCAAATTGGCACACAACTTTTGTTGTGGCAGTGTTTGGAGGACCTGTCAGATGTGGTTGAAGTTCTCTTTCCAAGTCCAGTTGAAGATAAGGATGTAATCCAAGTAGAATGGCTACAAGATGTCACCCATCAGCCTCATGAAAGTTTCAGGAGCATTCACCAACCAGAAAGGCATGACTAGCCATTCGAACATGCTCTCCTTGGCTTTGAAGGTAGTCTTCCACACATTGGAGGGTTCGATTGGTGCCTGGTGATAACCAAACTTCAAGTTGATATTGCTAAAATAATTCCCCACCTTGAGTTGGTCCAGAAGCTCATCAATCTATGGGATCGGGTACCTATTCTAGACAGTGATCTTGTTCAGCACCCGATAGTTAGTAAGGAGTCTCCAAGTCCCATCCTTCTTATGCACCAACATGATCGGGCTCCCACAGGGTGATGAAATCAGTCGAATGTGACCTTTCTATAGCAACTACTGAATCTGCCACTTGATTTCATATTTATCCAAAAGAGAGTGCTAATAGATTGGTCCATTGGGAAGTGCTACACCTGGGGTCATATCTATGGGGTGCTTGACCTGACAGTACAGAGGCACCCCTGCGGGTGAGGTGAAGATGTCCCCGTACTCCTCCATGACTTTGTCCATTTGTTATTGTCATGCAGAGGAGCTCTGTCTTGAGGTTGTGGCCACAATATTCTTCTTACCCTAAGGGCAGATCATCAGGAAAACAAATTTCCCATCTTTTGAAATGAGATTACAACATTGTTTTGCAGTAACCAAAAAGATGGCAACAGGCGGTTCTACCTCTAGTATCATGTACAACTTATTTACAAAAGTAACAATAACAATGTGATGTTGGGACTTATATACAACATGTTGCTTCCACAAGTATGATTGGACTAATAATACATCGCAAACATCAAGAGGTGCAATGTCACATAATACCTCATATGTGAAGACCTTGATGTTGTAGGGAAGGTGACATTGTTGGCTGACACGGAGATCCCATCCTTGGTGAAGTGACCCGATGCTGTATAGTTGTGGGTGTGCTTTGGTCGGCAAGCCCAACTACTTTATGACCTCTACTGAAATGAGGTTCTTTTGGCTCCCACTGTTGATAATCAATTCCAGTGGGGAACCATTTACCCACATCTCAGAATGGAAGAGGCACTCCTCCTCCTCTGGATATTTCGGTTCCTCCTTTTGGATCTTCATGGTGTAAACAGTGGCGTTGGGCTGCGAATCGATAATTTTCTTCCCTTTGTCACTCCCCTTATCGGGTTCTGATTTAGAGGAGAAGCATGGATCTGATTCAAAAGCCTTCAGGTTGGGCACCAACGACTGCTTGGCCCAACACTGACTTGTGTTGTGAGTGGAGCTCTTATGGAATTCACACCACTTTCCCATGTTCTTATATGGCTTCATGGTGTTGTTCTTTGCTTGCGGCTTTGGTGGGTAATCTTGGGCCACCCTGCCTTGGATTTTTCCTTTGTTCTATGGTTTGGGGGCACCGTTCCCTTGCTCCTAATTTGCAGATCCAAAGTCTCACTTCTTCTATTTGAACTTTTGCTCAATCTTGGCAGCATACCAGTATGATGCACCAAGCGAGGAGATGTTGATGAACTCCGTTTCCTCCTTAATGTATATGTGCATAAATTTGTGGTACTTCAACACCAAATGTTTCTCCGAATACCCAATTTTTTGCACAAAGTACGAAATAGATTCATCAGCTCATGCACATCTTGATCCCTTTGCTTTTGCAACATAATCCATTTTATTTTCTTTTCCTCATAACTACCCATGGGATAATATTGTTCCTTGATGGCATCTCGAAAATAATTCCAAGTGGGTGCGACCGAAAACAGAGAGGGTTCCCTCTCATCCTTTTGCTCATAGTAGGTTTCCCACTAGTCCTTGACATGGAGGGCGGCTTTAGGGAGTGAAAAAGTAATCTTTTCCCGGTTGGAAAAGTCATGAACTAGGAAAGAACCTTATAATAGATTCAACCATATATCTATGACGTCTGCATCTATTTGGCCCTCAAATATGCGAATGTCAAATTTTACTTGTACCTTAAAAGGAGTTGTGTCTCCAGAGTGGTTGCTGGATGAATATTCGCTATCGGTGGGATGTTGTTGAAGAATCTGGGAAAAGTTATCCATCATCGTGTTCCTTTATTTCTCGAGGGCCTCCTCAAGCAATATTTTGTTAAGATATCCTGCTCCCTCATATTTCTTTTCTTCCCCAATGGAGGCCACCAGGGTTTGCGAGACTGATCTTGCAAAGGTTCAACCAGATCAAGCCCTAATTCCTTATACCCCGACCTCGTTGGGGACATGCAAAGAAGGATCGAGAAAGAAAAAAACTCTTTAATAAAACTAATCCAGAATTATATAGGAACGAAATAAAATAAAAAAATACACATACATGCAGAGATGCAGTAGAAATAATACTTTTTTTCATTAATATGTCATAAGTGAAATATGCTTATAGACAGAGTGAAAATAAAATCGCTAGGGCGTTAGTAGCCTATCTTTGAGAAGAGATGTGGTGGCTACATGCCTATAAAATGTGTCACAATGAGGCTCTAAGGCCTATTTATTGTTGAGAAAAAGTGAAAACCCTAAAAATCTAAAAACCTAACCTTAGGAGATGAAATGCCAGACTATGGGGCTCGTCGGGGTAAATTGGTACATCAATTTCCTGGGGTCGTAACTTTGACCCAATATCTCTGTTTGACACACATGATACATCGTTAGAAAGACCTATCTGAGGACTACAACTACTGACATAGAATATTGAGTCTTAGACTCATATATGAAAAAGGTGGTTTCCCAAAAAAATGTCATTTAGGACCTCAAAAATGGCTCTGGAAGTTTAGGATCCGAAAAAACTGCCAAAAATAGTAAATTGTGCTACAATTAAGGAAACTAAAAAAAATGAAAGAAAAAATGGTGAGGATCCAATTGGAATAGGTGGGTGGCCACCAATATCCACCTGGATCAGAAAATCTGTGGAAATCTATTCAAAACTCCTCTCAGACATACAACATAATGCTCGTTTTAGACTTGGTCGCAATTTCACAATTCGAATTCTAATATGGCAGGGTGTAAAAATTTAGAGTGGGACATTGCTCTTATAGAAAATTTGAATTTCAAACCTCATTATTGTATCATATTTTGGTCATTTAATCTATATATGGTGATAGATTCTTCCAACTATGATTCATAAACGTGTTTCCCCCACTCCTTTTAATAGCAATTTTTTCCTTCCAATGGTCATATTTTTGGCAGACTTCGATGAACCTTCCCTTATGTTGCAACAATCCTTCCTTTTTTGTGGTTCTTTCAGACTTCGACATAACCCTGATACTTCACAATACTCGTTCTTCGACGAAGACCTTTTTTGAAGAGTATTTTATAGTCCCGTGCCCACTTTCAATTGTAGGTGGCACTAAGACTTTCCCCTTCCATTTTTTTAGTGTGAATTTCGAGGGAAATGTTTTTCCTTGTATACCTTAAATCTACTACCATTCACTCATCTTGGAATTAGCTAACCATTCAACTTTTTTAGTTGAGATGCACCACCATCATATATGTGATTAATGATATATGGTCCTAACCAACGTGTCTTAAATTTTCCTGGGAACTTCGCGAACTTACTATCATATACAAGTATAAGATCTCCTTACCTAAATGTTTTATTCTTCATGTGCCTGTCATGTCAGGCTTTCTCCCTTGATTTTTTCAGTTTTTGGTGAAAACCTATTATAAACATGTCTTGTTCCAAAGCAATAAATTGTTATGTCAAAGTATGCCATGTTTGTGAAGGTTTCAATCCTTAAATTTGGCACAATATACTCCATAGGCATTACTGCTTCTTGTCCATATACCAACCTAAAAGGTGTATGTCCTATAAATTTCTTGCATGTTGTCCTATATGCCCATAATATTGTTGGAATCCTTTTATCCCAATCATTTTTGTTCACATTGCATACTTTTGTGAGTGCATTCTCCAAACTTTTATTGAAGGCTTCAAATGTCCCATTCGCCTAAGGGTGATAGGGTGTATTTTTTTTATGGTATACTTTAAATTCCTTAGTTAGTGCCTTAATAGCCTTGTGCAAGAAGTGGGAACCTTGATCACTCATCAATATCTTTGGACACCAAAATATGGACAAAATATACTCAAATACGAACTTCGTGGCAATATATGAATTGCAATCCCTTACTGGTTGTGCCTTCGCCCACCACGTCAAATAATTAGTTGCAATGATTCTGTATCATGTGCCGGTCTTCCTTCTTGGTGGGTTAATAGGTGCAAGAAAATCAATAGCCCATTTGTTAATTGCTTGCAATGTCACCCGTGGATTTAGTAGCATTTCATCTCTTCTAGAGGGCCTCCTTTCTCTTTGACATGCATCACAAGCTTTACAATAATCCTTTGCATCCTTATGTAGCATAGACCAACATAATATTTCCCTTAAAATATTCTGCGCAATAGCCTTTCCTACATAATTTCCACCCGCGACTCCTCCATTAGCTTCTGTCAAGATGCACTATCTTTCATGTTCAGGGATGTACTTGCACAGTATTTCATCTAGTCCCATCTCGTACAAGTGTCCTGCAATCAACAAAAAATCAGTTTTTTTGACTACCAACTCTTTCTTTTGCTATGTAGTGTACTCCACGGGTGTGTGTACTCCACGGGCACCATTCCTGTGGTCATAAATCAATAATATCCACGAATTAATCATTTGTGACTTTGATTGCGAATAACTACACGTCAGGATGGTTATCCTCGATACTTTTGGGTTATTCAACTGTCTCTATCCTTGACAGATGATCAGGCCCAACATTCAATTTTCCTGGCTTGACTACAACCTCAAAGTCATAGTCCTGGAACAACAACAATCATCGAAAAATATTTCCTCCTAAGAGAAGCTTATTCACCAAATACTTCAACGTTGAGTGATTAGTGAACATGTTGAAATGCAATTCCAATAAATAATGCTTGAAGTTCTGTAATGCATAGACCATAGCTAACACTTCTCTTCTAGTCATGGAATAGTTCTTCTTTGCCGTGGACAGTTTTTTGCTTGCAAAATATATGGGGTGATCAATTTCGCCTGTTACTGGTTGTGCCAATATTATACCCAACGTTATGCAAGATGCATCGACTTTTACATGAAATTCCTTTTTCTGATCTGAGAAAACCATAATAGGTGCATTTACCATCTTCTTATTTAGTATGTTGAGGCTTTTATGGCATTACTCATCCCACTGAAAATGCACATCTTTCTTCAATAATTTCTCCATTGACGCAGTTATCTGCGCATACCCATTTATAAACTTCATGTAATAGCTAGTTTTTCCAAGTGTCGTGCGCAACTATTTTACTGTTTTTGGTGTTGGCAAGTTCACAATAACTGCGATCTTCATGGGATACACCATTAATATCTTCTTACAAACCACATGGCCCAACAACATACCAAATGGTACAAAAAAGATACACTTCCTCAAATTCAATTATATTTGTATTACTTGCATGTATCCAACATCAATCTTAAGCTCGCAACTTCATTTTTCAACAACCCAAACACTGTTTAGTCATCAAAGTAAAATTCCATAAATTTATGTATATACTCCTTGAAAGCTATGATTACAACTCTAGAAAATATGGCAGGGGCACCCTTGCATCACTCTATAGTGGTAAGAGCACCAATCTATAGAAAACGTTGTCTTATGTCTATCTTATGGTGCAATTCTGATTTGATGGTAACCCGAAAATCCATCTGTGAAAGAATAGTACTCCTACCCTCCTACATTGTACAATACTTCATCTGTAAATGGTGTAGTGAAGGGATCATGCAAACATGTATCATTTAGTTTCCATAAGTCAACACAAATTCTGATCTCTCCTTTTTCCCTCTTTTCTTGTACTACCATGAGACTTACGCATTCATATTCTTCAATAGGTTCAATAATCCCAAATTTGATCATTTTATCTAACTCTTGCTTCACTTGTTCCTTGTATTTTGGATTCAACCTATAGGGTCACTGCTTTACTGGCTTCACATTTGGTTTCAGTGGGATCCTCATAAATCCTAGGTCCCCTACTATGCCCTTCATTTCAGAAAACTTTGTCGGGAAGAGCTCTTGATACTCACCCAATAGCTTTGTAATTTTTCTAACTATGCTTATATCGCAATAATATCTAATAATTGCAAATTTTGGCTCTTCCTATGATCCAATACTCACCTTGTTCGTTTTTGTGGGCTTCGCTATGTCAGGCACTTTAATTTTTGGCCCAACAACTTCACGATGTCTTTTGATTATAGAATATCAATATTGTGTGGATCTTCATCATCTCCTTCTGCAGTCACATTGTAGCATTCCAATATTTGTTGGAACTACGCAGTCTAGTTTGGCTACTTCCATGTTAGCGAAGTTGTGTTTTCAAAAACCTTTTCTCTGATGTTCTGAAGTGTTGAATCTATACATGGACAACCATATTCAAAACTGAAAGTCAGTATGAATCTGTCAGCTAGATTTGTCTAGTTTATAGTTCCATGTCACAGTCCTGTCTCCATATATCAATTCATAAGAGTTTTTTCTAGCATGTGGATAAACCAATATACCCATTCTTATTCTAGAATATTTGTCCAAGATGTGTCACAGCGGTAAATATGCTCCTAGGGATCAACCTTACCATCATACTTTACTTTACTGGCTCAAATATGACTCACATCATGCTTCGATATTGTTCCCAACTTCCTATATTCGTTTTATGAGTACCCTACCATTTGGAAGGTGTAGATCTCAGTGCTACATCCAAAACTTGTAACCTTTGTTCTTATGGTATTTTTATTTCATACTCATCAATAAAAAGGATATATCTCCTATTCCATTATAATAAGGTGGTTCACATACCTCATAAGTTATGCAGTGGAATGATTTTATGATTCTATCACATCATCTGGTAGATAGCTCATGTAACATGTTTTTCTAATTGTTCATCTCTTCCTCGGAATCTGAGGTTTAGGAAATCTCCTATTCCCATTTTAGTCTACCATCCATCATGATATTAATCTATTATTCCTCCTTAGCTTTCATCTTATAAATGTTTTCAATATTTGTGTCATAGTACTCATCCCCGATAGGCTCTTTATAGCACACTCCTTATGATGGGTCTAGGGGAACAATGACCCTTAGATTGCCTTTTTTGAACACCATTTGTCTCTTCTTAAAATTTATTATCGCCAAATTATCAAAATACCAATCCAATCCAAGCAATTCTAGATAGGGGTTGTTTTCATCTACAATCTCAAT
Organism: Pinus albicaulis; assembly: GCA_034641835.2. Taxonomy (NCBI): domain Eukaryota; kingdom Viridiplantae; phylum Streptophyta; class Pinopsida; order Pinales; family Pinaceae; genus Pinus; species Pinus albicaulis. The sequence continues at coordinate 183,454 of JAXQQM020073196.1, forward strand.
CACCTCAAATTCTACAACAACGTGCACTCCTTTGATATCTACAATAATGGCTAGTAACCTTCCCATAGGGACTATCTTCTATTGGTTAGCCATCCTCAACGTAATCAATGACCATTGCAGCTCCAGTATTCCCATTAGCTCCCAAGTTTTCTTCGGTAATACATTGGCATCAGATCCCAAGTCTAAGATTACTTGATCCATCTCATATTCCATGATCTAAGTGGTTAGTATCATTCCCTTCCCCGTTCTCTTCTTATGTCAATGTAAACTGTTTACCACACGCAGATCACTTTGTGGAAATTGTTTATCAACATAAGAGTCTATCAAATCTTGGAGTCCTTCGAAAAAATTCTGATTCCTTAACAACTTCATGCAGGTTTGCAAGAATGATCCTGAAATATTTGGGTCTAATTCTTGTGTCTGAGTAGATACCTTGGTGTTGTAATTTTGTGGTATTAAATTCAGTTGTCACCTAGATGTTGAAGCTTCAGGATCCATGAAACGTCACTTCGCCTCCATGAATTTTTCTTTTTCCCTCTGTGTATTGAAACCAAGGAATTTTTCTATGGTATTTCTTATCCATTCATCTTCCATTGACTTCTTACCTTCTACTTTATCATCTCCCATCGCAGCTCCACTCCTTGTTACTGTTAGACTCCTGTAATTTACAGTATCACAAGGTGACTAATTATTTCTTAAATATTTCCTATTGAAAAGAATATGCCATGGCTGTCATTTATTTCCAGAAAAAGGAAGGGAAATCCTGATTGTCAAGAGCTTAAAAGGAATCAATATGCCTTTTTAGTTCAGTGGAAAGGGGAAAGTGTTGTTGATAAGGTGTAATGGTGAGAAAACTTCATTTTTGTCCCCGTTCATCTCATTTACTCTCTTTTACCATTCATTTTTCCATTCTCTAAATTCTGCACGTTTAATTTCTTTCAAAACTCCTTTTTTAACTATTAATATTCAATTTTTATAGTTAAAAAAGTAGCTCTACCCACCCACTAACAACCATATCATATTTTTCCATTTAAACTTACCATTTATCACTTTATTCGTAGCTCCGCCCCCCATTTTAGGCTGCTTTATATATATATATATCATATGGTATATATATGTTATAAACCACACCTTACCACCGCAAACCATTATCACATCACCTTCCATCAGCGAACATCACAGTTCGCGAGGTTTAGCCTTTAACTCCCTCTCCTCGTAGCAAAACTTCAAAATTTATGATTTTTCGTCCTGCCACATCACCCTCCATTGCCGTACATCACACTTCACGGGATTTAGCCTTTAACTCTCATTCCTTGTAACCAAACCTTAAATCTTGTGATTTGTAGTATTGAACGGGCCCAACTCCTTGCCTCATCACTCCTCTGCTCTGCACACATCTTAAATCTTAATGTTTACCCTTCGTCGCTCATAACCTTGTGATTTGCGATGTGCGGGCAAACCCCACCTCCATCCTTCAAATGTCACACCTCCACTAACCTCACTTTGCAATCGTAGATTATAACATTTAACCTACACCGTTCATAACCAAGACTTCTGATTTGTGATAGGTGATGTGAGTTTGGGCCCCACCTCTTTGCCATGTCACATCCACCTTTAAACTCCTCGCACCTTTCCGTCACCCCCGAGTATCATCCCACATCCGACAGACCATAATTTTTTTTGACCCCTCCTTGGCCTTCGAACTTTAACCATGGGGGAGGGAGGGGGTCTGAAATGGGCGGTATCTCTTACTGCCATTCTCACTACATGGCGCGCCCAGGATACTTCACACCCCATTCGTAGAAACCACTTTTTGCCACCACCCCCCTTCGAAATATGGTTTTCACCACTAGCAAAACTGCCACCGCTACTCCACGTCTCCCACCACTGCTGCATCACATCATCCACTACGTCCATTGCACCACTGCGCCACATCAACCTACATTCGCTCAACAATACTGCTCCACGTTGACCTACCTAGCCAACTAGATTTTGTGATGATGTAGAATTCTGATGAGTGGTAATTCGAGTAGGGTTTTGTGTCATTTATAAATAAAAAATGAGTTCCTATTTCAAACTCCCCTGCAACAATAACTGACATAGAAAAGACAAAGGCGGTTAGAAGGCAGAATGGACATCATGATAGCCAGTGCAACACCACATTTAATTATCCAGCAACATATTTCTGAAGAGGTAGAGCCAAGATGTCAAATCCATCATTGCCTCTTCGGCATCAGACAAGCCAAATTATGATAATTTCATAATCAATATCAGACTACGAGAGTAAATACAACCACTATTTTGTCAATGTTATCTTATCACCTCTTGCATGTTTCCACTTTTCAAAATGACTTAAGTTTTTGTTAAATACTACATACATTGACAATATCAGGGGTTGGACGTTGTTCGACCATGCATTGTAAGAACTATTGTATTGGAGCACTGTAATTTTGGAGTTGGGCACCAATAATCGAAGACCGTTTACATAGTACCTGAGTTGTGTTAAATGGTGATGTGCTATTTCTCTGTGTTAAATGTTTACATTGTTTTCCTTACTGGGCATCTATTCATCAGAGAACCTTAATTCTGTTTGCATTTACAATCTAAAGGTTTTATGCTTAAGTCTGATTAAAGAATTCTTAACTGCTCTTTAGTCACTACTAAACCTTACTATTCCTTCCATGTCATAATTCATACTTCTCTAAAGATCCATTTAGCACAATTAGCTTGCCTTGCGATGCTCTTGAAATTTGATGCACTAATCTAGCCTTTTGACTCCATAGCCCAATGGATTAGTCCCTGCAGACCTGCCCATTCAACCAACAAAATCACTCAAAAAAACCAATACCACCATCATTGTAACTAGCCTAACATCAACATTCATAATATTAAGGAAAAATTAAAACAGAAATAGAGAGAGCCCTCTCTGAGTCTAGGAAGGCTAGGTCCTAGATTCCAAAGTGGTTTGTTGTTGTCCTCTATCATTTATTCTTGCCAATCTCATAAATTGTAGGGCCACAACATAATGGTGGCCATATTGAGGAGTTATTGAAAATCCTATCATTTCCTCAGAACTCAGAAACCCCAGTCAGAATTGTATGATTCAAGTATTTTCCAAGATTGGTATCTAGTTGTTGATGGTGGACAAAAAACCATACACAAGAAGGTTGAAATCATCCACCTGGCAACTCCATAGTTTTCAGTTGACATAAAGGCTCCATTGGTGGAAGAATCCAGATTTTTTGTGAATATACGGTGACCCCATTGTTTGATTAATTGACAAGATGAATTCAAGGATACAATAGATATATTCTCCAATGAATGGAGATCATATTCCTGGCTTCCAAAACAAAATGCCTCGGGTAAATTGGAAAAGAAATCTTCCTATTTTTCAAGATGAGAATGTCGATCATGCTTTGTTACATCTCATTAAATTTCATATACATTCATGGAAGTTGAAAGTCGAATAGCATGAGGATTTCCTCATGAAGATGTTCATGACAACATTAGAAGGGAAAGCAAAGGAATGGTATGAAGGTTTAAAACCTAGTAGTTTTTTTTCTTTAAAGTATTTCCACAAGGTGTTTTATGAGCATTGTAAAGAATATTATCCATCTTTATCATTAGCTAAAAAATTTTGTGATCAGTCTGAGGATCTCATACAATACCTTGTAAATGTTGATGAATATCTAGGAAATATGCATGAGGAGGATCTGTTAGAAGCAATTTATGGATTTCATTCTCAAAATAACTGTCATGATAACCAAGAGAATTTAGTTGAAGAGGAAAGCAATCAAGAAATGAAAGTAGATCCACAAGATCTCTTTGTGGAGACAAATGACAATTCATCCATTCTTTTGTATGAGGCTAAAGAAGACATTCAACCTCATGATCAAGCTTCACAAGAGCAATAAAACAATTGTTGTTTAATACAAAGGAAACAAAGACTGCCTCCTCCTTTAGCTGAAGAAGAAATTAATCATATTCTAAGCATGCAGACAACCTCTCAAGTTTTATGTAATAGGGAGATTAATTCTATTTGTTCTACTGCTGATATACATACTGAAGTATTTCCTCATAAAGAAACAAATGTAGAACAAATAGATATTGATGTTGTTTTACATTCTCAAGAAGGCTTATTGCCAAAAATTTCTTCTGTTCATCAAAATGATGGCCTTCAAAGAGAATTCAACAATCTCAGTCAAGACATATCAGGTTTGCTTGAGGAAAACATATTGGTATACTATGAGGATGCCATATCATATTACCATGAAGAATGTATAGATATTCTCTTTCAGAAGGATCCTCAGCATAACAAATTGGAACAAAGAGTATTCCTAGATTAAGCACGTTATTTGAATCCTCGAGACGAGGTATTGTTCCAAGATCCTTTTTCTAGATTATTAGAATCATGTAAATAAGGATTATGTTATATCATGAATGATTTGCTGTGGAGTTTAAGGAAAAGTTTGAACACTTATGTTCAATGGAAATTGCAAGGGGAGTGGTTATTTCTGTTTTTCTTCCTGCTCAAAAAGGTGAACAAGAATCAATCATGTAGTCTTTTAATTGATTGGTTATATTGGAAGAAACAGTTCACTTAGTGTATATATCACCTCTAAGTTAGATTAGGGTAGGTAGGTGTGAAAATAAGCTCAGTACTTTGAGCATTTTTCAAGTTTTAGTTTTAGATTGCTTTTCAATTTTCAGATCAAGTGTGTTCCAGACTTTAGTTTGTAGAGACTGTTGATTTCAGCTTGAAGGTTTTCAGTGACTGAGATTGTAGCAGATCAGGTTGCAGAGTTTGGATTAGACCAATGGATCAGGCCACTAGTCTATGGTTTTCATGACACGTCCTGAAGGAGTTGCCATCCCCACCTAGAGCCACTGTTAGACTCCTGTAATTTACAGTATCACAAGGTGACTAATTATTTCTTATATATTTCCTATTGAAAATAATATGCCATGGCTATCATTTATTTCTAGAAAAAGGAAGGGAAATCCTAACTATCAAGAGCTTCAAAGGAATCAATTTTCCTTTTCACTTTAGTGGAAAGTGTTTTTGATAAGGTGTAATGGTGAGAAAACTTCATTTCTTCCCTCGTTCATCTTATTTACCCTATTTTTTACTTCATTTTTCCATTCTCTAAAGTCCCAATTCTTCATTTCTTTCAAAACCCCTTTTTTTAACTATTAAAATTCAATTTTTATAGTTAAAAAAGTAGCTCCACCCACCCACTAATAACCCTATCATATTTGGCCTTTAAACTTACCATTTATCACTTCATTCACAACTCCACCCCCACTTTAGGCCGCTTGATATATATATATATATATATATGGTATATATATGTTATAAACCACACCTTACCACCACAAACCTTTATCACATCACCTTCCGTCAGTCCACATCACAATTCGCGAGGTTTAGCCTTTAACTGCTGCTCCTCATAGCAAAACCTCAAACTTTGTGATTTGCGGTCCTGCCACATCACCCTCCTTCGTCGCTCATTTCACTTCTTAGTATTTAGCCTTTAACTCCCATTCCTCGTAACCAAACCTTAAATCTTGTGATTTGTGGTATTGAAAGGGCCCACCTCCTTGCCACATCACTCCTCCGATCTTCGCACATCACAAATCTTAAATTTTACCCTTCACCGCTCATAACCTTACAATTTGTGATGTGCGAGCAACCCCCACCTCTGTCCTGCCAGGTCGCTCCTTCACTCACCGCACTTCAAAATTGCAGATTATAACATTTAACCTCTTCCGCTCATAACCAAGACTTCTGATTTGCAATAGGCAACATGAGTTTGGGCCCCATCTCCTTGCCACGTCACATCCACCTTTAAACTCCCACACCTTTTCATCACCCACGTGCATCATCCCACATCTAACGGCCCATAGTTCTTTTCGGCCCCCCCTTGACCTTAGAACTTTAACCATGGGGGGGTGGGGGTCCAACATGGGTGGTATCTCTTACCGCCATTCCCGATACATGGCACGCCCAAGCTACTTCACAACCCCCCTTCACCGAAACCACTTTTCGCCATCATCCCACTCCGAAAGATGGTTTTTCAGCACTAGAAAAACCACCGTTGCTGCTCCACGTCTCCCACCACCACTGTGTCATATCATCCATTGCCTTCACTGCACCACTGCACCTCATCAACCTACATCCACTCACCAATCCTGCTCCACATCGACCTATCTGGCCAACTAGATTATGCGACAATGTTGCATTCCGATGACCAGTAATTTGATCAGGGTTTTGCATCATTTATAAATTGAAAATGAGTTTCCCATTTCAAACTCCCTTGAAACAGTAATAGACACAACAAAGACAAAGGCAGTTAGAATGTAGAATGGCCATCATGATAGCCAGTGCAACACTAGATTTAATTATCCAACAACGGATTTCTGAAGAGGTAGAGCCATCATTTCCCTTTCAGCATCAGACAAGCCGATATCTCGTCATTTCACAATCAATATCGGACTGCCAGAGTAAATACAGCCACCATTTTGTCAGTGTTATCTTATCACCGCCTGCATGTTTCCACTTGTCCAAATTTCTGCTTCCATGTTATAAATGACCATCATTGCAGTAGATAGGGTAACCGACTTAAGTAAATATTTCATACATTAACAATATTAGGGGTTGGAAATTGTTAGACCTTGCATTGTAAGAACTATTGTATTGGAGCACTGTAATTTTGGAGATGGGCACCAATAATCGAAGACCGTTTACATGATACTTGAGCTGTGTTAAATGGTGATGTGCTATTTCTCTGTGTTAAATGTTTCCATTGTTTTCCTTACTGTGCATCTATTCATCTGATTGTAAAACATAAATTTTAGATTAATATTTGTTGTTGGAGCACCTTAATTTTGTCTGCATTTACAATCTGAATGTTTTTTGCTGAAGTCTGATTAAATAATTCTTAACTGATCTTTAGTCACTACTGAACCTTACTATTACTTCCACATCATAATTCATACTGCTCTAGAGATCCATTTAGCACAGTTAGCTTTCCCTGTGATGCTATTGAAATTTGATGCACCAATCTAGCCTTTTGAATCCATAGCCCAATGGATTAGTCCCTGGAGACCTGCTCATCCAACCAACAAAATTAGTAAAAACAACCAATACCACCATCACTATAACTAGCCTAACATCAGCATTCATAATATTAAGGAAAAATTAAATCAAAAATAGAGAGAGCCCTCTCCGAGTCTAGGAAGGCTAGTTCCTAGATTCCAAAGTGGTTTGGCATTGTCCTCTATCATTTATTCTTGTCAATCTTAGAAAATTATAGGGCCACAATAGTTACAACGTTGATGCGCGGCTCATCCTCCCTTGCTTCAACGGTCATCATTTGCATATTTTGTGTAGGTTGTTGGTTCCTTTTCTTCTGCACATTTTCCATAAGGACTGAACATTGTTCTATTACATGATTAAAATAATTTCAGTACTAACAGGTTGTAGTAGGATTTTGACAATCCCTTGCGAAGTGTAGTGTCTCTCCATAGTTGTAACAGATAATTTGGTTGCTTCCTCGACCAACACCTCCTCCTCCTCCTCTTCCTCGTCCTTAGAAAGCTCCTCGACCAAAATATTGTCCTTGATCCTCACGTGCTCATCCTTTGGCTTACATTCTATAAGCATCTACACTGTGCTCCATAATCAAGTCATAACTGTAGCAATTTTTCTCATTGTGTCCTACTGATTTATAGAATTTGAAAAAAAACTTTCTTGGGGTCTACACTTACTTATGCAAGAAATAAAATTACTCAGAGTGATGTTGGCTTGTATTTCTACATATTGCACACCATACACTTCATCATAGATTAAATGGATTAAGTGCTCCATTAGCCAAATAATATCTACACACCAGAAATTGTTCCTTAGAATGGCCTTCCTATTCCCACTTTATATACCACACTTCTGATCTAACTTCTTGCCTAAATTCCTTACCCTTATTCAAATATTTCAGCTCCAGGGTCATATTTTCTAGCTGACGCTAAATCTTTTGTACTCCTGTATGAGTATCTACCACCAACGAAGCTTCCAACTTCATTGCAATTTCCAAAGCTCTGGCTTGGGTTGATATTTTTTGTTGTGTCAGAGGTAGCCTGATATGTGGTAGAAATGCAACTATAAACCATTCCTTATGCTGCTCTGTGGGTATGCTAAAGCTCACTTATCCCATTAACATCTTGAACCATTGATCCAACTCCCAAACAGATTCAGTAGTCATCTCTTTGATTTCCTTCAGCTCTATAATGCATTGCGACTAAAACTTTGATTTACTAAATTATGATGTCATCCCTTTCCTTATATCATCCAACAAAGTAGCCTGATTAGTCGCAGAATATTTCATGTACCATGTCAACAATATTTTGCGTACTTCTACGATGAGTTTCACCTTCTTTACATATTCTCCAGTAAACTGTATTTCTTTCCATACTACATCAACTAAGAACAAAAATTGCTTAGGATCCTCTTATCCAAGTTCTCTAAAGATAGGTAGCTTTTTTCTCACCGACCATGTTTCTTCGCAGGGGGGTTAGGGGGAGGGGGAATAGGGGAATTATGGGGAGGGGGATTGGGGCTAAGGGGAGTAGAGAGATGGGGAAACCCAAATATTTTATAGGTATTCTCAGTTCTTAACTTTGGCACATATTCAAGTGGGAGGGCGAATATCGCAGAGTTTTGAGCTTACTTCCTTATTCTTCATTCTCAAATTCACCTAACAAGGGGCTGTAATCAGTCTCATTGAATTTCTTTAGTTCATGATCTATTTTGTATCAATTCCCACTTCCTATTGTTCCAATCGTTGACTCAGATTTTCTTCTTATTCCAAACATTAATCTGTCTGCATCTTTAGCACGACCTTTTCACATAAGAGAATTTTAATCCACAACTTCAAATAATTTAGGTACTTACCTCACGAACTATTGAAAAATATTTGCCTGGCTTTATTCTGAGATACAATTGTGTTTATGGTGAACTTAGTAATAAATTCTATCAGAATATTGTCAATGAAAAAATCAACAACTCTTGAGATGATGTTATCGGTATCCTTGAGTCATTGTATCAATTCAGGGCTCCATAGTAGGTTTGTCATTATTGAAGCAAGTCTTGTTCTCAATCAAGCTTGATATCCACTCATATAGTTAATTAGAAAATGACGCGAAGAAAATATCGTCTTTTTCTATGAACATATACCTCCGCAACTGGGCATCATTCTATAAGCATGAATTTATGTTTTGTTGTGTTGCGAACTCTCATTCCTTTTGATCTACCGAATCTTGATTTCCTTCTTTGATGGGTGCCACATCCACATTTCCATCAAACAGATCCCGGTCCTAGAAAAAAAACTATTTTTTGGATTGGTTGGGCTTCACCCAGGTTCAACTTGTGCTTCACACTAAAAAATCCCTCAGACATTGGTCGTTTCAGCAACGACCTATAGGCAGATTGGAGTCTCACCCAAGGTTTCTTATGGGTGGTTGCAAAACTAGGTTTATGTAGCCTTTAGGGACTGCGTGAGGTGGATCTACTTCATTATTCTATGGTTAATCAATATTATATTATGCATATCATTACCGTGATAAACATTCTAATTTCTTACTTTGTCGCATTCAACTTAACATAAAGACATTATAGAATAAGATAAATTGTGCTAACATACCATTTAATTGAAATCAATACTTTTCAGAGATAGATAGGAAGTAACATAAAATTATAACCTATAATACACCCAAACCTATTCTTATTTATTATGATATATTTGTTCAGTACATCCTCTTCTCTGACCCATGCACATAGTTGTAGGTGTTCGGTGCACTTAGTTTCAGACTCTTCCAAGGTCTCCGTGTACACAACTGTGGAGCATTCCCTTAAGGCCCAAAACAAACTAAATACATAAAAATCAAGTGCTTGTGCTCATAGAGTATCCATCTATATATGTTTTCTACACAACATTAAATTCCTTCATATATCTTTTAAATTATTACAAAACCATGTTCTACATACCGTGGGCTGGAAAAAAACATGCAAATAACCCCGATACCCATTAAAAAATGAGGGGATTCGAGCCACCCCATGCCCCTAGACACCACGCATTAGATCTAGCTTTGTGGCACAATGCACCCCGCTCCTCAAAATGGAGTTTCTTCTGACAAAAATTGGACCAAGTTGGTGTTATCACAAAATTTCATCTGATTGGCTTCTAACTAGACAAAATTTATGTAGTTGTTTCAAACCAACTTGTGACTGAATCTTAGCCTCTTTAGTCTGAGAGGGCTCTCTCAAAAAGGTTAATGATATTTGATAATGATAAAATAGATGGAAAACTCCACTTGGAAAATGACTTGTTTGTGATAAGTGTAGGTTGAAAATAACATCAGTATGCAAACATTGGGCTTATGGAGTCAACAAAGCAATAATTTAGTAAGAGTTTTTAGAAAAGGCAAGCACACATGAAACATGAAATAACATAGTCAATTCATTTATAAAGAAAGTTAGAGCATTACATGAATGAATTCTAAGTATTAAAGATGAAAACCACTGCAAATGGTACAGATAGAAAATATAGATCAAATACACACTAAAAAATCAATCAGAATCTCAGGTTGGTCAAGAAACAAGTCTCTATATTACTGAAAATAGTCAATTACATAAAACTGCAGTTTTTCAAAAAAAGCCTCCAATCCTTCACAAATTCAATTATCTGCTCTTTAATAGACTTGTTACATCATGAGATGATCTGTCTCCTAGCTAGATTCATCAAGTTTACCCTACTGACACCTTGCATAACAATAAAACATCTATTTTAATGAGAAATTGACAGTTATCCTACTGGACAGTCCTTTTCCTAATAGGACTCAAACTGTTCATTATTACATTAACAACCTTGTCTCCTCAAAAAAATTACATCTTTGAAAACTATGCTTTCACATATTTGAATAGGGTGTGATGGAACTCATTAGTACATGATATCTTAATTTGACCTCCTCTAAAACTGGAAACAAACCCTGTTTTTTAGGAAAACTGGTCCTTATCTTCAACGAGGGGTTTAGCTGATGAGTTGGCTTCATCACATGGTCTTTAAGTCTTGGATGATAGCTAACATAGTCCCTTGAAAATTTGTAAGTATCCATCTATCCATAACTACAGAAAAAAATGTTTATATAGCTTAAGAACAATACGCTACGAAAGTATGACAATTTCGTAGTGTACTTTCCTAGCGTTATAAAAAATTCCTTTTGTCATAAATATTTCTGATTGTTTCCTCCTGCATGATGTTCATTATTCCTTAATACATCTCCCATACCATTTTCACCTCTTGGAAGCTCCCAAAACTAGTTCAAAATGCAAAAAGGAAGGCTACAGTAGTTTCGTAGCATTTTCCTGTTTTTCAAGCCCAGGAACACTACGAAATTGCCGAAAACAGTGAAAATTCTAGATTTCCCTGTAATCTCAAATTATTATCTTTTTAGGTGTAAAAACATGATTTCTAACATGCTATTAGCCTTAAAAATCATAAAACAGCTCACACTATGATCCTTGAGGGGTTTCTTCCTCATTGTTGATGAGTTGAGAAATTGGCTCCTCAACTACTGTCATTTTAAGACCTTTTTTCTCCAACTCCTCATGGAGTAGTTCAAGTTGTTCCTGGAGGTCTTTAACATGTTCCTTCAACTTCTTGTTAGTAGATTTCAAATGTAAATTCATTTTCCTGACTGTTTCACCTCCTTCTTCAATGGCATGGTCCATTTGATAAACTGTTGTGTATTATCTAGGGTCTTGGAAACACTGTCAACCTACTCCTCCCAAATCTCCTTCATAATTTAAAACTCAACCTTCTGGACATTATGTTTCCTTAATTCTTTCTTCATAACAGAAATTTCATGGTTGGCCAACTTCAACTATTCTTTAAGGAGTTCAAACTCTATTTTTTCCATTACTTTCTCTTTTCCTTTCTTTTATTTGCTAATTATATCTTTCTCTGCAGGTGATGAAAGATCAATGATATCTTATGGTGGCTAGACTATATCGGTAGGTGGATGAACCTCTTTGATGCTCTCTAATAGCTTTCTATCATGCCTTTTCATAGGATTTCTTGCTTGGAACATAAAACCTGCATCTTCTCCTTCAAATTACAGTTTCTTTGCAGATTTGGGTTTCTTTAGTTTTTGTCCGCCTTCCTCTATATCCTCAGCCTAGACTATAGGAGTCTCTTCTATGTCAATGGCATGTAATATGTATTCTATATTTCCTTTAGCTACTACTATTTCTTCTACAACCACTGTTTTATCCTCTAAAGCCACTATTTGACTCCTTGTCATCCTTTTGGTTCCTTGTTTACTCACAGTTTTTGTTTTGTAGGTGGGACATTGGGTGTATCAAAACTCTCCAATTGCTCTATTTCCATCATGATTGGTTCACTTGGTTCTTCTCTTGCTGGTTCACTTGGTTCTGCCACCAATGGTTCACTTTGTTCAGCTAGTAAGGGTGATGGGATTCTCCTAGGTTTAGGAGTTATTCAAGGAGTAAGAGCATCCAACTCAAAACCACTAACACACAAAAATGAAGACCAGTCTCTGCCTAGTATTTGAAGCTCATCTAAAACCATTAGTTTCATTAAACCACGAAGAAACAATGAAGTATCACTCCCTTTGGATATTTCTTGGACCTTTTCTGCCATTTTTGATAAACTTCTATGTAAATAGAAGGGAAAATCAAGAGAAATCTTACCAGTAAAGTGTAGGAGTAGCTTGAAATGGTATGAGTAGAATTTATGATATCTTCCTTCACAAGTAAAATACTTTTGGATGATGAGCAGAAATTTTGAGTAGTTATCCTTCATGTAGCTCCTTGGAATGGCATTAGTAAGGTCCATTTCACTGTTTTCAGTCTTCATAAACTCTTTGCATTGCTCCATGTTAAAAATTGAACCCTTTGAACCACTTCGCTTGTCCCCTTGGAATCCCTGTTGCTGATGCAATGACCTCTGGTGTAATGGAAATCTTAAGAATTTCCTCTTTGGTAGTTGTTCCACTGAATTTTAAAGCAAATTCTTTGGAAACTTGTACATGGCAGCCTTGTAATATTTCACAAAACTGTAAGCAACTTGTCCTATTGAAGACTTCTACAGTTGTTGGGTCTTCATTGATCAGATTCATATCTGTTGGTTCATATCTTAGACATTTTCCACCCTTATTTGTCCTTCTTTTTTATGCCATGGTTTCTTTAATGCCTTCTCAGCCTCGCTTGATAGTTCTCAGCCTTGCTTGATATTTTTTAGCCTTGCTTGATCGGTGATCTTTGTAAACCTTTGAAAACACCAGCCATAGCTTTGGCTCAATGCAATAGCTCTCCAGAGCTCGATATCATGCAAAGAAGGAATGAAGAATGAGAAATAACTAAATTAGGAAATATTTTGAAGTTTGATGTCCACTCATAACTCAATGATGACTCATACATGCCTAAAATGGTGATGATGACTTCAAACCTAACCATGTACCTTGATTTTATCCCTCAACGACTCGAATGGTATCTAACTTACCCTTTCCCAATGATATTCTGACACCTAACAGGTTAGCTGACAAGACAGACAGGAAACCACACTTTTGTAGCGTGTTTAATGTAAATCTAGAGGTTTTCGCTACGAAATTATCAGCAATTTCGTAGCGAAAAGTGACATTTCTCAATGTATTTCGCTATGAAAGTATGGTTTCTTAGATAAAACAACTATTTTGGTACAAAAATCTTGGGAATTGAAATCTGTCAGAAAATTATGAGTGATGTGACATGAGGGGATTTGAAAGTGAGTGGGTTCAGACCCTAGGGTAAGCTTAAACAAAAAAAATTTAAAATTTTCCTTGACCAAGTGTTGGAACGGGATTCCCAAACCTACGTTTTTGTACAATTTTGTTAAAGTAAGTCCTGCGTAGGGGTTTTTGGGTGGGTCAAAGCCCCTAATATGTTGTAATGGGCTGTGGGGTAGCTCTAGGGTCTGCAAACTATGGTTTGTGGACCATAGGATAGTGAAGTCTACATTATTATAAATAGATAGATAGTTGGTTCTAGTAAGTAAGTAAGTTGATATATTGATGCTACGTGTGAACTGTTAGATCTGTTTTGGGTTGTTTTGGGTAAGGACTCATGCTGGCTGTGTGCGCGGAGATCCTCAGTCCTGCTGTGTGCGGACCCCGGTAGGATGTGTGTGCGGGCTGTGTTTGGGTTGTAAGTGGATCTAGATATTAATGAATGCGAACTATTGTTAAAGTATCTCTGTGTTATCTGAATTAGTTATGTTTACTGCTGAAGCGCATCTGTGATGTTTATTTAAGCTGCGAATGTATCTATGTTCTGGAATTAGTATAAGTATATCTGTGATCTGATATTGGCTGTGATTCTAGTGCTTTGTGATGGTAACTGGTAATACGCACATGGATGCAAATGTACTGATTAGATCTAATAGCTTTTTTATGGTTATATGTTGCTTACACTGTCAAAAGGGTTGTGAATAGACTTATTCTGTGTGAACCCAGTAAGTTATAACACAGATCTGCCTCGAATTACCTACTCTCTCCCAGGGTGTGGAAACCTGGCTCCAACACCCTCCCATACTACTTCGAGTGAGACATTGGCTTGCGCAAGCAGGTCATTGCCGAAAGGGCCAGTACTATAGGGGTTTGTTGGAAAACCTTAACCTCCAAACCTGGGTTAGGACCCCTCAAGCCAACACCAGGCATATAAAAAATGAATCCTACAACCCTAAATTTGACACATGAACCTATATAACCTTGTCAAATGACACTTCATTTTTTGGTGATAACAGTGGCTCCACTTGGGATGGTGTGCCCTAGTCATACACCAAAGAACTAGTAGTTCCAGTGCTGCTATCCATCTTGTTGAAAACAAAAAACTTTGAAACATGCCAAGTTTTTTCTTCAAACTCTAAAAGCCTTCACCTCAAGCTCAAGCTTGATGATCAACTTGTCATTATTAGTAGAAAAAAACATAAAATGGAATATATACAACGGAATGAAATGATTAGCATATTTTAAGAAGAGTAGTGTTTCAAAAACCTGCCATTGACAGGCCCTCCAACACATGGTTGCCCATCCATCTCCTGCAAAATGTAAGTGTTGTTCCCATGAAATGCAGCTACTCTGAATGGACCTTTCCAAATTTTCTCAAACTTACCATGTTTACCCTTCTCTTCAATCCTTGCCTCCCATTTCAAAACCACATCTTGGATTTGAAAATTTTCTTCCTTGACCATCTTGTCAAATGTCTTCTTGATTATGTTTTGAGATTGCTGATTACTGTTATAGAATTCCTCCCTCTTCTCTTGCAAATCTATCACCTGATTATTCCTTCTCTGAATTTCATTTGGCTCCTCCTCCAATCCTTGCAGTAACTTCATGACAGGCACTCCTAAGGATGTAGGAAAAATGGCTTCAGCTCCATAAACCAGCTCATAAGGTGAAGTTCCAATTGACCTCTTTGTGCACACTCTATCAGCCCACAAAGCATACTTCAGCTTCAGATTCCATGACTTCTTTTTTTCCTGCAACACCTTCTTAATAATGCTCGCAATGCTCTTGTTAGAAGATTCAGCAAGACCATTCCCTTGTGGATAATATGCAGTAGAACGCCCAAGTGAAATGTGATATTGATGGCAAAAACTAATAAAATTCTTAGACTTAAATGCTTGTGCATTATCAATGATGATCTTCATAGGGAAGCCAAATATAGACAATATATTATTTTCCAAAAATGAAATGATAACTGAATCATTCGCTTGCCTAGTTGGGATTGCTTCAATCCACTTGGTGAAATAGTCAGCTGCTGTCAGAATCCAGCGATGCTGACCTAAAGATGATGGATGAATATCACCAATAAAATCTAACCCCCACTGCTGAAATGGTGCCTCAACATAAATACACATCAAGGGTAAAGGTACAAGCTTCTTCTTACCATCAAAAATCTGGCATTCATGGCAGGCAACAATCTTCTTGTAGACATCTTTAAACATTGTAGGCCAATAATACCCTGCTCTGAGAATATTTTTTGTTGTAGCCTTCCAATAATGATGACCTCTAAAATATCCTTTATGAAACTCCTTAGTCACCTTTTCAGCCTCCTCTTCCAGCAACCAATTCAACAAAATACCACCGGTATTCTTCCAATACAGATTTTTGTCAATGATGTAATACCTCAAAGAATTTAACTTCACAACTCCCGCCTTGGACTTTTTCAGCTCAGCAGGTGCTCTATGATGATGTAATACAAAAATAATGTCTTTGTGCCAATCTGAAATGATGTACTTTTCTTCAATGGGTATCAACTCTTCCTCTTCATCTAAAATTTTTGAAATTTTTGCAAGTAAATTCATGTCAAGACAGTCAAAGTTTGACTATGCCATCAACTTTGCTAGGCCTTGTCCTCTGACCAATTTTGTGGGCTTGATCTCTATATCATATTCCAGTAAGTTAGAAATCCATTTCCCCTCTTTCCATCAAGATCAACTTGAGTTAGGATGTCTTTCACAACAACATTATGAACAAAAACTATAATATGAGAATGCAGAATGTAAATTTTGAAATCTTGATGGCCTTGACCAAGGAATAAGCTTGCTTCTCTAAGATTTTTTACTTCATCTCTGAGTTAGCTAATGCCCTACTAAAAAATGAAATGGTCTACTCAGTACCTTCTTGTCCTTTCTGCAATAAAACTCCAGCAATTGTCTTTTTTGATGCAAATGTAAAAACCAAAAATTCTTTTGAGAAATCTGGGCTGATCAACGCTAGTGCTTGAGTGAGTGCCTTTTTTGATCTCCTCAAATGAGTGCTTTGCTTCTACTGTCCACTTAATGTCAGCTCCTTTCTTCAGCATATTTGTTATGTCCTTTACAATCTCAGCAAAATTAGGAATAAACCTCCTCACAAAATTTACATTTCCAAGGAAAGACTGAATCTCCTTTTTTCTTCTAGGAAAATCCACTTTCTGAATTGCATTGGTAGCACCATCAAGTCACTCTTGTTTAGAGCATCCGAGTTGAGTCATAATTGCATTCATGGAGTATATCCCGAGTCCCTTTGCATCCTGCTATAGTCCTCCATCCTTCATTGTTTGGTCCCTCTCTCGTGTCACACATTACGGCCTTTAGTCCCACTGTCCCCTATCCCTCATGATGTTGTGTCAGTCGCTGCCAGGTCATCCATGCCCTTTATGCTCTAACAAGGGAAGTCATTTTTTTGCTACTGAGTACCCTCCATTTCATCATCATCATTGGTGTCAGTCTATCAGTCGCTCTATTCTTTTCCTTCGTGCCTTAGTTGAGGACCTCTTATCACCTCACCTAAGGTGGATCTCCTTTTGTCGACATTAACTTATTCATTCCAGAGGACAGGTCTAGAAGGCGATGTATCTTGGTTCCAGCTTCCCCTCTTGTTCGGAACCTCGGATTAGGCAAAGAGACTCCTTATAGTCCTTTCACTTGATTGTTTCTCAGTTCCAACTCCTTCCAGCATGATCGAGATCCATATGCTTGATGATTCAGTGATGCAACAGATGAGACCGATGACTCTCGGGTGTGTGTGAGATTTTTTCAGCCCTCACGAGGGGGTGGCCCTACAGGTAGCCCCCCACATGCTCAGATGAACTCTTCATCGCAGCCTTCGATGCAGCTCCATATATTTGATGATGTCGGCCTTAGCCGCTTGCAGTGCCTCTTTGATTTGCATGTATCCGTAAGATTTTGCGAGCCCTTCCCCGTTTACAGGGGCATTGGGGTTGTATTGTATCTCATGTACTCAGATATTGTTGTATAAGTCCTGGCTATTATCCCAGGCACAACATGTATGTGGGATTCATCATTATATCTTTTATCTGGCTCATGTTTATACCAGCATGTACTGTACAGCTCGAACCCTTGTTTACTGGACACACTATTCTTTTGTAATTTGTCTCGGCGAGCATAGGTATGCCTCCCCCACCACCTTTAGCATAGGTACCCACTCATAAAAAGAGACTTGTCGCACCTGTAAGTCTCATCTCCTCAGGGTCTAGTTCTTTCTCTCTTTAACTTCCCTTTTGATGTTTGGTGATTGAGTTCTTACAATGTACTTCGTCATATGATTTGCTCCTAACACACGCATGTTGGGGGGCAATCTGTTACACCAATTTTTGGTCATCTAACCTATTATCATTAGATGGACCCAAGTACACCATGTAAGACCAATTTTACCCTAAGTAAAATTTCTTTCACTATGTAAAATAACTTAATAAAACACATTTATTAGGTTGTTTATGGTCTAAATAGGAAACTCCAAGAGGAAATATTAAACAAATCTACATTTTTTTGGCTTTCCTCATGGAATAATTAATTAAATAGTAATTTAATTATTATTCCTAGTCACATTTAACCCAAAACAAGGAAATTAATTAGATAAATCCTTATTTCTCTTATTATTTTCTAGGAATAATTATTAAACCTTATTTAAATAATATTCCTTGTTAAATTTGACTAAATCATTTATAAATAATTGAATAAATCAGTATTTATTTAATTATCATTCAACCACTTCCTTAAAATGATAAATAAATCATTATTTATTTATTATTTACAAATAAAGGGATTTGACCCAAGTCAAATACTTTTCCCCTCCAAAAAATATAATAAAATATTCCATAAAAGGTGGATCTAGATTTGGTTAATATTATTTTAATCATGCACCAAGATCTAAAATGACCCAATATTTTGTTATAAATAGAAGGGTTTTTCCTACCATTCTTCACCTTTTGTTGCCTATTAGATCACTCTGGATCTATACTCTTGGTCTAACTTTGAGCCATTATCATTGTCATATTTTCCATTATTTACTTTGTGAGCTCCCTTTGAGTTCTATGTTTGTCTAGGTTTTCTACACCAACAAGAGAGAGAAATTCTAGATCTGAAGTGCTAAGGACTTTCAAGAACCCATCTCATTGAGGAGAATTAGAAACACCTTTCCTATTTTCCTCCCAGGTGCCCTTAATATAAAATTCTTTAAAACATATTATTCTTGTCTTGTCTACTGGATGCATGGAGAAAAACCTTATTTTTGTTGCTTAATGTCTTTTTATGCATAGATTTGGATTTTTGCAACATTTGAGTTGATCAACTAACTGCAGATTTGAAGATATTAGCAACCATATTTTGCTGTTAGGGCTATAAGTTATGCATAGCTAAAGTGGTATTTTTTCGCACACTTCGACGAAGGATTCATACTAACACATGCTGATCTTCTTCATCAACTAAGTTTTTATGAAAAGGAGGCCTTATTTGAGGGTCAGGTGGTTGATTTCTATTTTCCCTTGGCCTTTGCTAGTTTTGACGTCTCCTGAATTGAGGATTTCTAAACTGAGGCTTTTGTTGTGTAGGAGGAGAAGAGGCATTACCAAGGGCAAGCCTATCCATCAGTTTTTCCATTGTCTTCATCATGGAATCAAATTTCTCATCAGAGGTGGAAGGCTTATCTTCTTCTTTCAACTTAGTCTTACCCATCTTGGAAATTTTTGCTGCTATCATATTGATCTCCACCTTCACTGCATCATTTTTCATTTCAACAAGTGAAGGGGATTCTCTCTCTCTTAGCAGTATGGAAAAGTCATAATCAAAAGCTTCAGCATATCTCAGCTGAGTTGCTCCTAGAGGAGGCTTGAGATGGGCAGGAATTGAGTCATACAATTTATTAAATCTCTTTGAAAAGTTTTGAACAGTTTCATCAAGAGCTCTCTTCAAGCTATTATACTCAGTGAGGGCTTGTACATGATTGGATATATTTCCCCACTTCCTCAAAATTATATCTTCAAATTCATTCGAATTATGTAGGCTTCCGGGAGTAAGGGCTTTGAACCACTTCCTAACTTCACCAATAAAGCTCTGAGCAAACAATCTCATCTTGAAATCCTCATGGTCAACCTCCTCCTTGTCTATAAATTCATTGAACTGGTCTACATGCTCTTCAACTGTAATCTCTTCATAACTTCCCCAAGTTTTTATTCTAGCAAAGTATTTGCTAGGAAGGGCATTTAAGACAACTGGAAGGGCAAGAGGAGCATGCATAGCAGGTGCATCAAGTGGAGGAGGCACATTTCCTGCCATGATGAATGGGACTGTGGTAGTTTTAGGGACAACAGTAGTAGAGGAAGAGGAACTATTAGGAGGAGGGTTGTTTGGTCTTTGTTGTCCACTAAAAATTGAACTCCAATCAGGAAGAGGAAAACCAGTTTTACTTCTTAACAAAATATCAAAAGGGTCAAGCTCCTTCAACCTATCGAAAGACTCTTTCTCTAATAGTAACTCAGAGGTGACTGCTTCCCAAAAATATTCTTTATATTTTTGTGTCACTAAGGCTGAGGTATCAATACCTCTCCTATGCAGGTCTAAGACAATTTCAGTTAATTATTTTTCACTTTCAAACCTAAAAAAGACTTCCTGAATTTTATCATCAAATCTTTTATCTTCAGGACTTCTTAAAACTTCAGAGGACAAGGATTTTGTATGTGATGGAGTACCTGATATTGCAGAAATTCCTTGACTGCCTCTGGTGATTGTGTTTGGATTTTCCACAATATTAGGTGGATTTGGGTCAGGATTAATTCTCGTGTATCTCCTTCTTGAAGCCACCTTTTATCATATGAATTCTAAATGGTGTCACCAAGGTAGATGCAACCTCAAATTAGCTTCCTGAGCTCCTGCTACCTTCAAAAGTTCATCTTCAAAATTTCGGGAAAGTATAATCTTCAGGCTCCCAGAAGACACACCAAAATGTTATCACAAAATTGCATCTGATTGGCTGCTAACCAAAAAAAATTTATGTACCTGTTTCAAACCAACTTGTGACTGAAGCTTAGCCTCTTCACTCTGAGAGGGCTCTCTAAAAAAGGGCTAATGATATTTGATAATGATAAACTAGATGGTCAACTCTACTTGGAAAATGACTAGTTTGTGATAAGTGTAGGTTGAAAAGAACATCAATATGCAAAAATTGGGCTTATGGAGTAAAAAAAGAAATAATTCATTAGATAGTTCACTTGGCATGGAAGCTGAGGTAGGTAAGAGTTTTTAGCAAAGGCAAGCACACATGAAACATGAAATAACACAGTCAATTCATCTATAAAGGAATTCAGAGCATTACATGAATGAATTTTGAGTATTAAAGATGAAAAAAACTGCAAATTGTACACATAGAAAATGTAGATCAAATACATACTAAAAACTCAATCAGAATCTCAGGTTGGTTAAGAAACAAGTCTGTGTATTACTGAAAATAGTCAATTACATAAAGTTGCAGTTTTTCCAAAAAAGTATCCAACCCTTTAGAAATTCAACTCTCTACTCTTTAATAGACTTGTTACATCATGAGATGATCTACCTCCTAGCTAGATTCATCGAATTTACCCTACTGATACCTTTCATAACATTAAAACATCTATTTTAATGAGAAATTGACAGTTATCCTACTTGACAGTCCTTTTCCTAATAGGACTCAAACTATTCATTATTACATTAACAACCTTATCTCCTCAAAACAATTACATATTTGACAACTATTCTTTCACATGTTCGAATAGGGTGTGATGGAACTAATCACTACATTACATCTTAATTTGACCTCCTCTAAAACTGGAAACAAACCCTATTTTGTAGGAAAACTGGTCCTTATTTTCAATGAGGGTTTTGGCTAATGAGTTGGCTTCATCACGTGGTCTTTATGTCTTGGATGATAGCCGACATAGTCCCTTGAACCTTTGAAAGTATCCAACTATCCATAATTTCACAAAAAATTGCTTATATAGATTCAAAACAGTACGCTACGAAAGTATGACAGTTTCATAGCGTACTTTCGTAACGTTACAAAAAATTCCTTTTGTCATCTATCTTTCTTATTCTTTCCTCCTGCATGATGTTCATTATGCCTTCATACATCTCCCATACCATTTTCACCTCTTGGAAGCTCCCAAAATTGGTTCAAAATGAAAAAATGAAGGCTATAGTAGTTTCGTAGCGTTTTCCTATTTTTGAAACCTAGGAACGCTACGAAACTGCTGAAAACAGTGAAAATTCCATATTTTTCTGTAATCTCAAAAATAAACTTTCCAAGTGTAAAAACTTGATTTCTAACATGTCATTAACCTTTGAAATCATAAAACAGCTCACACTATGATCCTTGAGGGGTTTCTTCCTCATTGATGATGAGTTGAGCAATTGGCTCCTCAACTACTGTCATTTTAAGACATTTTTTCTCCAACTCCTCATGGATTAGTTAAAACTATTCATGGAGGTATTTAACATGTTCCTTCAACTTCCTGTTAGTAAATTTCAAATGCAAATTCATTTTCCTGATATGTTTCACCTCCATCTTCAATGGCATGGTCCATTTGATAAACTGTTGTGTATTATCTAGGGTCTTGGCAACAGTGTCAACCTGCTCTTCCCAATTCTCCTTCATCTTTTCAAACTGAACCTTCTAGACATTGTGTTTCCTTGCTTCTTTCTTCATAGAAACAATTTCATTATTGGCCAACTTCAATTTTTCTTTAAGGAGTCCAAACTCTATTTTTTCCATTACTTTCTCTTTTCCTTTCTTTGATTTGCTAACCGTATCTTTCTCTGCAGGTGATGAAATATCAATCATATCTTGTGGTGGCTGGACTGTATTAGTAGGTGGATGAACCTATTTACTACTCTCTAATAGCTTTCTAGCATGCCTTGTCATGGGATTTCTTGCTTGGAATATAAAACCTGCATCTTCTCCTTCAAATTCTAGTTTATTTGCAGATTTGGCTTTCTTTAGTTTCTATCCACCTTTCCTCTATATCCTCAGCCTAGACTATAGGGGTCTCTTCTATGTCAATGACATGTAATATGTCTTCTAGATTTCCTTTAGCTACTGATCTGTCTTCTACAACCACTATTTTATCCTCTAAAGGCACTCTTTGACTCCTTCTCATCCTTTTGGTTCCTTGTTTACTCACAGCTTGTTTTTGTTTTGCATGTTTGACCACTTTTGATTTTTGTTTTGTAGGTGGGACATTGGGTGTATCAAAACTCTGCAATTGCTCTATTTCCATCATGATTGGTTCACTTGGTTCTTCTCTTGCTGGTTCACTTGGTTCTACCACCAATGCTTCACTTTGTTCTGCTACTAACGGCGATGGGATTCTCCTAGGTTTAGGAGTTCTTTAAGGAGTAAGAGCATCCAACTCAAAACCTCTAACAAAAAAAAATGAAGACCAGTCTATGCCTAGTCTTTGAAGCTCATCTAAAAATAGCAGTTCCATTAAACCATGATGAAAGAATGAAGTCTCACTCCCTTCAGATTTTGGTTGGACCTTATTTTCCATTTTTATAAACTTCTATGTAAGTAGAAAGGTAGATCAAGAGATATCTTACCAATAAAGTGTAGGAGTAGCTTGAAATGGTATGAGTAGACTTTATGATATATTCCTTCACAAGGAAAATACTTTTGGATGATGAGCATAAATTTTGAGTAGCTATCTTGCATGCAACTCCTTGGAATGGCATTAGTAAGGTCCATTTCACTGTTTTCAGGCTTTATAAACTCTTTGCACTGCTCCATGTTAAACTTGAACCCTTTGAAACACTTCTCTTGTCCCCTTGGAATCCCTGTTACTGCTGCAATGACCTCTAGTGTAATGGAAATATTAAGAATTCCCTCTTTGGTAGTTGTTCCTCTAAAGTTTAAAGCAAATTATTCGGAAACCTATACATGGCAGCCTTGTAATATTTCACAAAACTGTAAGAAACCTGTCCTTCTGAAGACTTCTACAACTATTGGGTCTTCATTGATCAGATTCATATCTGCTGGTTCATATCTCAAACATTGTCCACCCTTATATGTCCTCCTTTTTTCAGCCATAGTTTCTTTAATGCCTTCTTAGCCTCGCTTGATAGTTCTCAGCCTTGCTTGACAGTTTTTAGGCTTGCTTGATCGATGATCTTTATAAACCTTTGAAAACACCAACCATAGCTTTGGCTCAATGCAATAGCTCTCCAGAGCTCGATATCATGCAAAGAAGGAATGAAGAATGAGAAATAACTGAATTAGGAAATATTTTGAGGTTTGATGTCCACTCATAACTCAATGATGACTCATACATGCCTAAAATGGTGATGATGACTTCGGACCTAACCATGTACCTTGATTTTATCCCTCAATGACTCAAATGGTATCTAAATTACCCTTTGCCCATGATATTCTAACACCTAATAGCTAATCTGACAAGAAAGATAGGAAACCACACTTTCGTAGCGTGTTTAATGTAAATCTAGAGGTTTTCGCAATGAAATTATCAGTAGTTTCGTAGCAAAAAGTGACATTTCTCAGTGTATTTCGCTACGAAAGTATGGTTTCTTGGTTAAACGACTATTTCTGTACAAAAATCTTGGGAATTGAAATCTGTCAGAAATTTATGAGCGATATGACATGAGGGGATTTGAAAGTGAGTGGGTTTGGACCTTAGGGTAAGCTTAAAAAATAAAATTTTAAAATTTTCCTTGACCAAGTATATACAAAATGAATCCTACAACCCTACCTTTGACACATGAACCTATATAACTCTATCAAATGATGCTTCATTTTTTTGGTGATAACAGTTGGGATGTGGTCAACAGTCTTAAAATTAGTTTTCCAAATATCATTTTTAGAAATTATAATTTTATGATAACCACTTCTTAAATATAACTTAGTGAAATAAATAATATGCTTTAATTGATCTAGAAAATCATCAATGTGGGGAAGAGGATAGATATTATTTACTGATATTTTATTCAATGCTTTGAAATCAACACACATATGTTATGTGCCATCCTTCTTTGGAACCAAAAAAATAGGAGACTTGCAAGGAGATGTACTTCGTATAATGGCCCTTTGCCAAGAAACTCTTGTACCTACTTCTTAACCTCCACGCTTTCAAAAACTAACATTTTGTACATGCAAATATTAGGAAGTGGAGCATCCTGCTGCAACTAAATCTCTGTTGAACTCCTTTTTTTGGAGGGAGTTCTTTAGGTTCCTGAAAAATCTTTCCAGAAGTATCAACAACTTCACCTAATTAATACTTAATTTTAGGATTACATCTTGATAACACTTTGAATTTATAAACATCCTTAAATTTTACAATCAACAAGACATTATTCTTGCTAGCATTAACAAGTATTTTCATTTGTCCTGCACTAACAAGATATGAATTTTTTTGCATATGATGTGCTCTTACAATGTATTCAACCCCTCCTTTGAAGATGTGATATTTCTTCTCCTCACGATATAATATGGCTTTTCAATCATATAGATAGGGAATTCCCAAGACAATCTCAAAAATGTCAATAGGTACAACATCAAGTACAACCTCATCGAAAAACTTAGTAATGATGGAAAACTTAAGTTTAAATTGTCTTGTTACTTTTAGTCTGGCATCATCACATACCCAACCAATAGGGTAAGGTTTAACATGAGGTGTTGTTTCTAAAATAATTTTCTTAACAATTGCTTTAGAAATAAGTGTTATTCAAGATTTACGATTATGGACAAAAGTATCTCCCCTAGGTTTTGTGGTCAACCTAGAACAACAGAGAAACAAGGAACCTAATTATTTTCCTTAAATTAAATAGATTATGGAGTTAGGCCTTGTAATATTCCTTTTCAGGAATTTCTGCAATATCTCCAATGAGGACACTGTATAAGGAAAACCATGCAATAAAAACCTAGAATAGGACTTGGATCCTCTTATATATGTTGTATTTAGCTTAAATATGAAATGGCGTCAGAAAAAATTCATTCTAGCTACACTAAACAGATCTCCCCATCTCATATATGCTCAAAAACACCCCAATCCCACAACTTCACAAAATAGAACTGCTGAAGACTGCAACAGCGTAATTTTTGTTATGAAATCTACAAAAAAATATGATTTCATACTAATCTATATATTTCATTAATCATGTAATCAGAAATGAGAGGTTTGACATCTTTTACAAGCACACCAGAACACCCCGGTAAGGGTTTCCAGCAAAATAGCAACATAAAATGCAACACTGCAAAAAATAACGCTGTACCCAACAAATATATATTAGAAAATACTAAATGTAATCTGAAATAGACAAATAATATAGAAATTGGCCCAAGGCCTTCCTCAATAGAACTCCTGGAGTGAAATAGACACCTCCTCCTCTGAGAGAAGCACAAAATAGGAAGGTATGACCCAGCTGCCACTGCTACTGCAGAAATGACGTAGTTACTGGGAGTGAATATGTGATATATGATGTATAATGGTTCTCCTCAAGTTAAATAATGAGAATTGAGCTCAGGACCTCCTCCTTAGATCTCCCAATCAGCTAGACCAAAGGTGAAGATGGAATTCCCGCATGAGAATTATTTGCACTAAACAGTGCTGCAACTCCAGCTAAACAGCTGAAGCTTGAAATCAGTCAAAAGACAAAAAAAAATACGAATACTAAATTCCTTCACTTGCTGCTATCTCCTCCTTCTTATCCTTGGTGCGCTTCCTCACCTCAGACCCCACTCATTGATGATGTGTCTTCCTTGAGAAGATTCCCCTTTCAAAACTACGTTGCCCTAGCTAGTTTCCCTCCCCTTGTAACAACGCTGTTGACTTGGTCAACTGAAGCTAGCTCATTTCTTTGCCACTCTTTCACACCAAGGTGGCTTTATTTGTCCTCCTAATTCAATCCCTTTTCACACTAGGATATGTTTTATTGACCTCCCTACTATTTTATTTAAAAAATGGAGCAGTTAAAATATTCCAAGTAGCAGTGGCTAATTGAGAATATTACAGTCCTCCCCGCTCAAAATTTTCTTGCCTACAAGAAACAATAAAGAAGGATGCTGCAAGATTTTCTGTCCCTCCCAAGAGGCATCCTCATCTGGTAGATTCCTCCATCGAATCAGATATTCTTTGATGACTGTGTTTCTTAGTTGCCTCTCCCTTGTGTATAAGATGGCTTCTGGCTACAAAATCAAGTGGCCCTCGTCATCGATAGGGGGGAGATCCATGTTTTCAACTACATTACTCCCAATGGCCTTCTTGAGGAAAGAAACATGGAGGATATTGTGGATCTTGCTCCCCTTAGGAAGCTCCAAATCATATGTTACCTGAACGATACATTTGAACACCCTTTATGGCCCGTAGAAATAGGGTTTGAGCTTCTAAGCTCCCTTATCCTTGAGTGTGGACTGTTTGTAAGGCTGAAGACGCAGATAGAAAATATCCCCCACCTCAAACTGTATTTCTATCCAACCCCGATCTGCATACATCTTCTACTGGTTCTAGGTAGTAGCAATATTGTCCTTGAGTGCCCTGAGTATGTCCTGGTTCTCCTGAATCCATTCCTTTGCCCTTGGAGCCTTACTTTCCCCAAACATCACATCAGAAAATGAGAGTGCCTCAAATCCATATATGGCTTGGAATGGAGTCATGCCAATATAAATATGGTGAATAGTGTTGTAACAATACTCTCCCAAGTGGAGCCAACGCAGCCAAGCTCTCTGCTGCCTTGCCACATAGTTCCTCAAGTAGCCTTCTAGCCTCTTGTTCACTATCTCGGTCTGTCCATCGGTTTGGGGATGATAGCTAGTGCTTGGAGTCAAATCAGTCCCCACTAACCAGAATTTTTTTTTCCAAAAGCCACCCATGAAGCAGTTGTCCCGATCACTCACTATGGTCCTTGGGATACCATGGAGTCTAAATACATTTTTGAAGAAGAGCTTAGCTACCTGCAAAGTAGTATAATGTGCAGAAATGGCAATGAAATGAGATTAATTTTTTATTCTATCAATAACAACAAAGATACAATCCTTACCCTATACTGTCGGTAATCCAGTAATGAAGTCCATAGAGATAATTTCCCACTTTTCATCCGAAATAGGTAGTGGCTGTAATAATCCAGCAGGGTGGGTGTGTTCTCCCTTATTTTGCTGGAAAATGGTGCACTCTCTAACTTGTCAGAGCACATCCTCCTTGAGACCCTTCCATGAGAATATCTCCCTTATGGCCTTGTAAGTCTTTGTGAAACCTTGATGCCTGGAAAGTGGGGAATCGTGTGATGCCAACAATATCTTCTCCTTGAGCTTGGAGTTCTTAGCCAAGAAGATCTAGTCCCGGTAATAGATGACCTCATCCATTACTTTAAACCTCTCATCTGATACCACCCCATCAAGTATCTCACATGCAAAGTCATCTTTGAAATACTCAACTAAAAGTTGAGCTTTCCATTCTGCATCCATGCCCCTCAAAGACAACGCTGTAGGCCTCCTGGATAGTGCATTAGCTACTACATTGCTCTTCCCCTTGACATACTCTATGTCAAAATCATAAGCTTGGATTTTTCTCACCCACTTCTATTGTCTCTCCTGGAGTTGTTTCTGTTCAAGGAAGAATCTAAGACTATTATGGTCAGTCTTCACCTTGAACTTATTCCCCACCAAGTATTGTCGAAATTTGGCTAATCCATGCATGATTGCCAACATTTCTTTATCATAGATGTGGTGCAACCTCTCATGAGGGAGCATCTTCCTACTCTCAAAGGCTATATGATGCCCACCTTGCATCAAGACTACCCCAATACCTTCACCTAGTTCATCATATTCTAGAACAAAAGGTTGAGAAAAGTCAGGCAAAACCTAAACAGGACAACTACTCATTACCTCTTTGAGCTTATCAAAATCCCTCTGCATTGTAGGTGTCCAATGGAAAGCTCCTTTCTTTGTCAAGTCTGTTAGGGGTGCTGCTAGTTGTGAAAACCCTTTCACAAAATTCCAGTAATAAGTGCATATGCCTACAAACCCTCTGAGTTTTGTAACATTCCTGGGCTCAAGCCAATCTCTGATAGCATGTATCTTCTCCTCATGTACCCTCACTCCATCTACTCCTATGATGTGCCCTAAATACAACATCTCTGTGAGGCCAAATTCACATTTGGAGAGCTTGGCATAAAATTTCTTCTCCGTGAGGATACGAAAAACTGTCTCAATATGCTACAAGTGCTCCTCCCAAGTGTGGCCGTAGATAAGAATATCATCAAAGAAGACCAATAAAAATTTTCTCAAATGACCACGGAAGATGTGGCTCATGCAGGATTGGAAAGTTGTTGGGGCATTGGTGAATCCAAAGGGCATTACCAGAAACTCAAAATGCCCATAGTGACATCTGAATGTTGTCTTGGGGATATATTTCTCCCTCACCTTGATTTGATGATACCCGGATCTCAAATCAATTTTGGAGAAGTATTTAGATCCCCTCAACTCATCCATGAGTTCATCGATCCTATGTATAAGGTACCTGTTCTTCATGGTCTTCTTGTTCAAGGCCCTATAGTCAATGCACATCCTCAATGTGCCATATTTCTTCTTTACTAAGACCACTGAAGAAGCAAAAGGACTAGTATTGGGCCGGATGTGTCCTAGAGCTAGAATCTCTTGGATAGCCCTCTCAATCTCATCCCTATAAGCCTTGGGATGCCTATAAGGAGTGGTGATTACTTCTTCGATCCCTTGCTCCAACTCAATATTGTGTTCAAACCCTCGGTCAGGAGGTCTCCTTGGTGGGATATCTCCAAATACTGTAGAATACCGGTCCAAGAGAGGTTGAACATCTAGATGCACTGGTGAATCCTTGCCCTTCACCTCTGATATATGCAACTCTATTGCCCATTCAACATCCCCTCTACGCGGATCTGCCTCCATCCTGTGTATTGAAACAACCTAAGGGGGGTATGTCTTTATACCCTTGATCTTTTGTTGCTGGCCATCCTTCCCTTCTGTCCATTCTATCTCCAAGTTATCCAATTAGTGGTGACTCTCCCAAGAGTGATTAAGCACTGAACTCCCAATATGACATTTTTGTATGGAATTTCTACCACAAAGAAGTGGTCTGTCAATGTGTAGGTCCCCATGGTAATGGTTAATGCCTAAACATACTTGGCACATTGCAGGGTTATAGCTCCTGGGACAAAAATTGAGAATCCCTCAAACTCCTCCATGTGGATTCCTCTCCTTTGTACCAGCTATGCATCAATAAAATTATGAGTGGCTCCACTATCTATCAACACAGAGACTCTTTGCCCCATGATAGTACCTCTCACCCTCAAGGTTAGATACTTTGGGACTCCTCTTAATGTTGCAATAGCTCCCCCTCTTGGAGCAAAGTCTTCCATGGATTGTATAGCCCTGGCATCCTTCTTGGAGAAGGTCTTGACATGATGTGTCCTTCATGAAACACATTCCCCCTCCAAATCCAAAACATGGATTGTCTTCCTTTGTCTTGAGTAATTCTCCTGCTGCAAAAAGGTTCTTGCCCCGGACAAGATGTGGTGTAGATCTCTAGCTTTCTCCATGATTTCAAGGAGTGTGGTTGGTTTAGTGGATTTGACCAACTCTTGCAATGGTTCACCCATCCCATTAATAAAAATGCATACCTTCCTGCTCATAGTGAGGTTGGATACCATCACTAAAAGCTGCAAATATGCAACAATATAATCCTCAAGATCTCCCTCCTACTTGAGCTTGGTTAACTTGGCAAAGTGGGCTTCTAGATCTCTTGGATCAAACCTCTCCACTAGCTTCTAGGTGAAAGTTGAGTATGAAGTGATATGATGATGCCCAAGTGTTGCCAGTCCATGAAAACACCATTCTTGGGCTTCCCCTTCTAGGTGCAGCGCAGCTATCTTGATGGCTTCTATCTCAGAAACATTGTTGAGCTGGAAATATGTGTCTAGCTTCTCCACCCAAGCCTTGGCTGTGCACTTAGGTGTCCCATCAAATGTGGGCAAGAATAACCCTACCATACTGTGCTGTAGGGATGATCCCCGCATCAAGTTCTCCTCCTTTTGATGAGGATTAATCCTCCTCCCATCCTTGGTCCGACAAAACTTCTGAAAGCTCAAGTGCTCCTTGAACCCTTGAGATTGGAGTTCATATTCTTCAAAATATTCTCCCAGGTTTCCCTCCTTATCTCCCCTAGTTAGAAATGAAGGAATGGTAGAGTGTTGTGATGCAGCTAAATGCCCCATTCCATTTGCAGTGCTGGTGCTTGCCTCATGGCAAAACTCTATAGAATCCCCTTCATGTCTCATCTCCTTGAGGTCCCTTGCAATGTTCTGCAAGGTTTGAAGTAGGATATTTGAAATTTCTTCCTCCTCCATGCTGAAGATAAATCTACCCCACAAGCTGAGCCAAGAGCAAAGCTTTGATACCACTGTAATATTCATTTTCAGGAATCTCAGCAATATCTCCAATGAGGACACTGTATAAGGAAAACCATGCAATAAAAATTTAGAACAGGAATTGGATCCTCTTATATATGTTGTATGTAGCTTAAATATTAAATGGCATCAGAAACAAATCTTTCTAGCTACACTAAACAGATCTCCCCAACTCATATATGCTAAAAAACACCCCAATCCCACAACTTCACAAAATAGAGCTGGTAAAGACTGTAAAAATGCAATTTATATTATGAAATCTATATAAAAATATGATTTCATAAATATCTGGAGCTTTCATTAATCATGGAATCATAAATGAGAGGTTTGACCTCTTTTACAAGCACATCGGAACACCCCGGCAAGGGTTTCCGGAAAAATAGCAGCATAAAATGCAGCACTACAAAAAATAACGTTGTACTAGAAAATACTAAATGTAATCTAAAATAGAAAAATAATATATAAATTGGCCCAAGGCCTTCCTCAATAGACCTCCTAGAGTGATAGACACCTCCTCCTCTGAGACAAGCACAAAATAGGAATGTATGACCGAGCTGTCGCTGCTACTGCAGAAATGACGCAATTACTGGGAGTGCTTGCACTGTATATGATGTAGAATAGTTCTCCTCAAGATAAATAATGAGAATTGAGCTTATGAACTCCTCCTTAGATCTCCCAATCAGCTAGACCAAAGGTGAAGATGGAATTCCCGCATGAGAATTCTTTGCACTAAAAAGTGCTGCAACTCCGGCTAAATAGCTGAAGCTTGCAATCAGAAAAATACCAAAACAAATATGAATAATCAATGCCTTCCCTTGCTACTATCTCCTCCTTCTTATCCTTGGTGAGCTTCCTCACCCCGGACCCCACTCATTGATGATGTGTCTTCCTTGAGAAGATTCCCCTTTCAAAATTGTGTTTCCCTAGCTAGTTTCCCTCCTCTTGTAACAACGTTGTTGACTTGGTCAACTGAAGCTAGCTCATTTCTTTTCCCCTCTTTCACACCAAGGTGGATTTATTTGTCCTCCTAATTCAATCCCTTTTCACACTGGGATATTTTTTATTATCCTCCCTACTCTTTTATTTCAAAAATGGAGCAATTATAATATTCCAAGTAGCAGTGGCTAATTGGGAATATTACAAGCCTCTGTGGAACCTTTCACATGCTTCAATCCTTTATCTTGGAAGCTCCAATTCCAGCTCTGATTCCCAAAATTAGAACTTGCACAGTTAGATAACACAAGCCAAGAAACTACGAGATCTACGCAGTATCAAATAAATACTCTATTCAATTGATAACATGAAATTGAAATATATGAATCAACATCACATATAGGAAAAAAAGATAATTCTTTGTATTAATATAAATAGAAGGAGATTACAACCATAAGTAGGAGTTGATCTTGTAGAAGAGCTCCTCCAAGTTTTTGACTTGTCCTTTCCTTGTCACAATATGCACCTCTAAGCACCCTAATGCATGAGATAATAACCACTCACTACAATAGCATAAGGGGAGAGTTTCTCCAAAGCCGAATATTCATTCATTATTCATTCTAACCATTGCATAGGCAAGATGGTAAATATATAGGAGAGTAGAGTAAGTTGGGAGTCCTTATACAATTACCATTCTAAGGTTATAGATCCACCTTTGATGCAGGGATAGGATCAAAGGGTAAGTGGTGAAAACTCCAAAGTAGGGTAGGATAGGATTTGAATGTTTAGTCCAAGGCAAGCAGTTGAAACAGCTTCTAGGAAATCCTAGAAAGAGAAGCGTCTAGAATCCCAATCATTCTCCTGGATTTTTAGAACCAATGTAGGTACAAAGGGGAGCAACCTCTTGGTGACCAACACTAGCTAGAATGGAGCAACCTGTAGGTGGTCACACCGAAGTAGGCTTACACGGAGCATTGGTCCTAAAACTGGCTTAGATGATGCAGTTTGGGGTTGAAACTCTGGGGGATGAAAGGTACATGCTTAAGACTTTGTGAAATATGATGAAAATGGGGAATCTATGTTGATTCATCCCATTAGGAGGCTAACTGATTGAATGTGACAAAATGTCCTATAACATTAATGTTTACTTGAGAACCACTATCAGAAAGACTATCAACCTTATTATTCTTTATGGCCACTCTAATACGAAAAAAATTCATTCCTTTTCTATCATTTAGAGATTCAAAGGACTCATTATAATAACTATTACTTGCATTATAAGCTATACCTTTCATTCCCATGGTTGTGATATTTTTTTTTTCACCTAAATCGGATCCCAAATCCCATTGAGTTGTAGCAATAGTGTTTTGTTTCCCCTTGTTGTCAAACTTCTTTGGCCTAAATTCTCGATGCAACTTCCAGAATTGGTCTTCATCATGACCATCCTTCTTGCAATGTTTACAAGCTATTTTTGTTTCCTCTTTCTTAAAAGTAGTTTCCTTATTCCCTCTTCCTCTACTTTTCCCTTTTGACTTATTAGCAAATGGCTTCGATGGTTTCTTTGAAGTATATTCTCTCACATTCTTTCCTCGGATTTCAATATGTGTATCTTGTATGCACACTTCATCTAACTTGGTTTGGTTAAGCATAAGAATAGTGTGTCTAATATATATATGTAAACCACCATTATACTTCACAAGTGTTTCTTCTATATCTAAAGAAATACCCAAAGTAAAAGCTTTCTCACGAAATTATTGAGTATAAATTTGGACACTTTGACCCTTAGCTTACCTAAGATTTTTCCATCTCATCATTTCTTGTTGTTTATATGCGAATGGATAAAATTGTTTTCTTAAAGTAGCTACACAATAATTCCAAAAAGAAATAATATTAATAATATTACAACTTTTCTTAAGATCTTCTTTTGGTTTTTCTTCCCACCATATCTGAGAGTTGATCCTCCCAACCTAAGAGAAGCAAGTTGGATTTTTGTGACATCATCATCAATATTTTGGATCCTGCAATATACTTCAATTTTCCTCACACAATTATCCATGTTTTCAGCATCCAATTCTCCATCATATATTGGAAATTCAAACGTTACATCAAGATTAATTAAAGGGGATTTAACATGTCCTTTATGTCCTTTTTGTGAAGAAGTAGGAGATGAGGGAGAAGATGGTGAAGAAGGAGGCGAAGGAGGTGGAGGAGGAGAAGGAGGCTCACCACCATCACCACCATTACCATTACCATTACCATTACCATTATCATTGCCATCTGGTTGCTTATGAGAACCATTACCTTCCTTTTTTAGTTGACGAGAACTTTGAGTTTGCAATTGCATTGTCCTCTCATCATAAAATACTTTTACCATGTTATACATATCAAGAAAATTATTTATGAATTCTCTCTCTCTACTGGAGAAATACCATCACCTGCTTCACCTACCATGGTTTGAGAAAAATGAAAAGGTGGTATTCTTGAGCTAATTTTAGGATTTAATTCTTAAAGTGATCCTTCTCCTATGTTGAGCTTGGATCTTATGAGCATATGAAAAATTGCAATCCCTATCAAACCTTCACACAACCAACCTGGATCTTATACCAAATTTGATCAAAAGACTGAAATGAAGGTATTACTGAAACAATTTCAAGTTAGTTTATGTATTCTTATGCAATGAATTGTGGAAAAAAATAAACTTGATAAAAATTTGCAGCAAAGAAAAGAATGGAAACTAAAAATAGAAGCAAGAAAAACAAGACAAGTTGGTAACGGAGTCCACCCCTCCTGAGCTACGTCTATGGGTCTGATTCCAGTGTGAAAACTTTATTAATATGTTCAAATGATTAATTACATCTATTTACAAGATCAAAATCATCAAAAAAATGCTCCCAACACGTTAAAAAATCCCAAAAACACTTGTTTAGGCTCTTGAAATGCTCAATTTCGTCTCCAAATGGCCACAAAAGGCCCAAAACGATCTCTGCCTACAACGTAAAACAAAATGGTTCTTCAAAATATTCAACAAAAATTCCGTAGGTGGATTGGTGGAGGGCGTTGGTTAAAAGGGTGGAGGTCAGGTGTTTGATCCTCAACTTGCACATTTAGTTAAGTGATATGAGGGTGGTTTTGTTTATATGATAAACATTAAATGTGATATGATGGCATGGTCCATGAACCCGCCACCATTTTTAGCCCACATGTCAGCCTTCGGTGGTATATTTTCTTAGCATATGGGGATATGGAAGAGCCACCAGATATGGTGGGCTCTCACGATATCCCTTCCCCTAAACCTAGCACAGACAATATTTAAATGAAATTTCTCTGCCAACATATAATAGGAACATTTTAACAGTCTAGCAGTGAGGTACATGAATTGTAGGCAAAAAGTTAGGGGTTCGATCCTCACTGGGTGAACTTCAATAAATTTTGGTCTAACCCATAGGGCCATGTTACCTCCTTATATTTGGCCATGTGTCGCCCTCTGATTAAGCCACATGGCTCATTTCCATAATTTGGACCAAATCCCATGAACGATGCGATGACACTTTTTAGTCTCTAGATGCGCCATGTGTTAGCCAAAATCATGTCCTTGGAGCCTTGACTATTGGAACCATGATTTGACTATTGACCATCAAAACCATTAGCGTTGACTTTGAATTTGACCTGTTTTCTTTTTGACCTTTTTGCCTTGTTTGGACTTAAACTTTGATTGGATATAACTTTTTCATACGATGTCCATTTTTACCCATTCAAGTTAAGTTGGATTCAAAAAAACGAGAACTATGAATTTAGCGTAGTTTCAATGAAATTTAAGAAATTTTATTTTTGAGCATTTTCTAGAACTTTGATAATCTTTTGGATCCTTCGGATCACCTCTTCAAACCACCAAAACAAGCTTATGTACATTGTGCGACACTGAACATGCTAGAAGACGAAAAGTGCTAAAGTGAAAATGAAACTTGCGATATGAAAATGAGAGTGAAAGAAACACATTTTAGAGTAAAGATATCCTGAAAAAAACACTAATTAAAGTGAAAGCAAGTAAAAATAACAACCGAAAACATGAAAATGACACTCGTGAAAATAAAGGTGCACAAAAGCGACAGTTTGTAAAACTCATTGAGAGAGAAGTACAAACACAACTAGAAGTGAGAAATTTTAGATTTCAGTCTGCACTCACTATCGACATGGATATGAAATTGAATAAGCATAGTCTTGATGGATCATGCTATGCTTGTTCAAGCTTCCGGAAAATAATACACTCATGAACTTAATGCATATTAAGCATGTGTGAGAAAGTACCCTCGACACTTCCAATCAAAAAAGGGATGTCAAAAGCATAAACTAACCAATAAGTGAATATAGAATGGACGATCACAAGATCCGTAGTAGGATCCAAAATTTGAGTGTAGTAAAACTTTTGGAGGGTGTTTGTTGCAGCGACAACACTTCCCGACGCACTGGCAGAAATCCAACTTATCCGCCTTGGTCAATTATTTCATGAAGGGTCTAGTTATTTAGGAAGTATTGATTCATTGTTCATATTACCATGGATTCCCCACTTACCCCTTCCATAAACATAGTCCCTTTCATACCTTTACTTGTTCAAATACAAACATAATATCTATGATCACACAATGGTTCAAATAAGGATAGGGTAATGAATTTCACGAGATTTAAATATTAAAGTGTAGTTTTTTTCATCTCTAGTGTTGCAAAATTTCTACTAGGCCTGGAAAATACCCCAAGAGTGTCACTACAGGAACACAAACATTACTCAACTTCCAGCGAGCATGGACAATACCCCAGCGGAGTTTCCTACTTCACCTTTCTACACAGGAAGAATTTCGCTTCTTTCACCTTTATTTATATATTTAAATAGTAATGTGCATAGGAAATTATTAATTTTATGGGCAGAAGAGGAGTCCTAAATCATTCAGAGTAGGAGGTTGTTCATTGAGAGAAGCGTAAAAAGACCTCTGATTTAGGTTTTCTCATTTATATTATCCCCTTGTCCTTCTCTACTTGATTGGATTAGCCTAAAAACTTTGAAACATAAGAAACCGAGTGTAGGAATGAGGTTTCCATTATAGACATGGGGATCATGGTTCGACAAAAGTATTTCCTTAGGCATGGATCATATTTTCTATCGGAACATCATCGACCAAAAGATGTAACCAAGACAAGGAAGAATGACAGAGATTTAGCCAAATGTTGTTGTGTCACAAAGTCCTTTTCTATTTTTCCACATTCTCTTTTGAACCAACAGAGCATATTCATGAAATGTTTCACAAAATGAAAGGAAAGACAACACACAAGAAGGGAAAAAACCAGAAGGCAAGACATAAACTGGATAAACATGATCTGAAACCAAAACCATAAAACACAAGACAAACCAGAGGTAACGAATGCATGATGAATTTCCATGTAAAATAAATTGAAACTAGACCTATTATTAACCTAACCAACTAGAAGATCAGGTTCATGTATAATGAAATTTCCAATGTAGCCACCATAATTTTTCCTGACCTACAATAAAAAATATGCGATTGATTAAAACACATATAAAACAATGTGCAACAAAAAAGATAAGAAATTGAATAGCTTGCACAAAAAATTGAAGGCATTTCCTATAAACAAAAAGATAGGCCATAACCACCACTTATAATGAATTTGTATTCTTACCTTTTTTATGAGAACCATTATTCAACAAACTCAGAAGCTTCCCGCGAATGTGTCTCCATCTACAGGGAAATCCTAAGCAAGCATAAGGAAGGATCGAAACTTGTTATTCACAAAAAAAATTTCCAAGTAAGAATGTTCCAACCATTCAATGATTCGATAGTAAAATTCATGATAGTCTTCTTAAAAACCCTTAAATATTTGAAAATATGAATTTCAATTAGAGGCAAGATATTAAGATGTGAATCTTGTGAGGAGAAATAGATCTGATCATATTCAACAAGCGTGTCAAGACATTGAGGACTTGACATAACCATCTGCGAGTGCAGAAGTGCCTTAATGCTTTACAAGTACCTAGATAGTGATATGTCAAACCATAAAAACTAAAGGATGTAAAAAGAATGTCATTGGATGTGTTGATTAGAAAATATTTTGAACTACAGTCATCATAAACAAAATCACGATTAGATGGTTAATTAAAGAATCAAATTCTCAGTTTGTAATTATCAAAGATAAATCAATTTGAATAGTTTCTCAAATGCTCTACATAATAGAATCATCTTCCTCACATGACAAATGTAACAAACCATTTCCTTGTAACTGGTTACACACTACACTAGCATCATAATCATCAAAAGAGGTAAAAAGGAATGCTAGTATAAAAAACACATGAAACCGGTCAAGGTAAAACAAGTGAATAATAATTTGATTCGTCAAATAATCCATGCATTCACTGATGCTAAAGAGTATTTTAGATGAGATGAAGAAAAATATTAGCATCAAAATATGCACAAGAAGGATCAGGTTTTGATTGTTTTCAAAAGAGTGTGAAAGGTAGGACTCCTTTGGCCAAAGATAATATTTAGAATAATAAAATTTGGAGTTCCAGTGTGAGAGGTCCACCTTCCAAACCCGAGTTTGATACAAGAGATTTGTATGAAGATGGATAATATTAAATAGAAAATTAAATCTGATCGTAAATCGAATCTTGAAAGTTCGAAAGATCATATCCACAATGCCAAATATATTTCAAGAAAGAATTTACATGAAGTGAAAACATGCCAAAAGAATATTTTTGCGAAGAAAACTAGACCCAGCTCAGTTCAGGGGTCTTACTAGAGTTACGAGATCTTGACATAACCATAAATGAAATTTTAAGTTCCTCGACTCCCTGGCAAGTCCCAAAACTTTCAAGGATTGTAAAATAGCATTTTCAAGAATAAACCAGATCGTTCATGGTCTAAGGATAGCCACTTCCACTGATTTACATGAAAGAACTATTAACTGAATGGTAGCCATCTATGTAACTGATCTAATTGGATTTTAAAAATTCGAAAACAACATTACTCAAGTTGAAAATTTCTTCTAATTGCAAATATAGAGATGTATGAATTAGAGAAATATGATGAGAAAGCTAATTTGAGGGGTTTTCTTCATGCAAAACAAGATATTTTACAAGATAGAAATGATACTCAATGTTATTATTTTCTCTTTCATCATCGAAAACCTCACTACCTTGTGTTAATTAAAAAGTGAACTCATCCAATGAAGAACTTGACGAGCGTGAAATATTTTCATCACATGTAGAGCACAAGGGATAACGAGATGAGTAGGAAGTTTTGAAAAGAACATATTTTTTGAGCGAATCAAATTTTAAATCTAAATATTCCAAATTAAAATCTTCATGAGAAATCAAAATATCAACTGATGCACTTGGGAATTATTCATCACTTACATCAACAAAATTATCACCATCAAAATGATTGTTGCCCAAGACTACGGGTATAAAAAAATGATTTAATTTAATTAATTATCGTGACTAATAGATTCAATATCAACCAAGAATGAGGAGACACCATCTTCACACAAAATACTGTGAAAAAGAGAAGATATATTGAAATAATCTTCACTTTTCTTCTCCTCTATTTGTATAATGTGACTTCCTTGAACCAAATCGCAATTTGAAACAACAAGTTGAAAATCAAGAGAGAGAGAGAAAATTTAGTTGGTAGATCAGATTGATCAAGAGGATCATGGTACAAAGAGTCAGGGCATGTATATGATAGAGGAAAACATAAATCCAACTCAGATTCAAGACTAAAGTAATGAGTGTTAGTACCATCTTGGGGATTGAAAATATTAGCCTTCACCGCAGGCTCCATGAACCACTCTGGGATTTCCTCCATGGGATATGGGTCATGAAAAGTGAAAGGAGGATGAGAATATGGATTAGTAATTTGATGTGAAAATTTAAAAACTTTATTATTATCCCAAGGAGGCACCCTCATCAGAACTGGAAAAGGAGGAGGACAACGAAAAAAAGGGATACCGGGTTCCTCCTCTAAATTTAGAGGTCTCTCAGGACTTGCAAAATTTGGGGAAGAAGAAACATCAGGTGGTTTGGATTCACCATGCAAAGAGGTATGAACCAAATGCTTAAACTTTTATTTCAATAAATACCAATCTGTATCTTCTTTAGGAAATTCATAACAAATGTGAAAGAATCGATTAGAGATATCCTCAATTGATTCATCAGTCTCCATTCTAATCTAATTTATTCTTTTATAAACATCTCGGTAATAATACCTATAAAATGATAAATGAAGCTCTTAAATGAGATAATTAAGAGAATGAATGGAATCATGTGGTAGAGTGTGACACCATCAGCTAAATTGACCTTCAAGGATGAGGCATAAAACAATACGAGCCATTTCTTCAAAATCAATTTCATAGTATTCACAAAACTTAAGAAAAAGTGATGCATTCTCGGTAGCAGATGTATCAGCCTTTCTATCAAACTTCAATTGGTACAAGTCATGAATATAATCATCAGGGATTGAAAGCTCACTAGGGGATAGGTTATAAAAAAAACCCGGGAGTATAATTTGAGGATGATCGATTTATGATAAGATATTAAAAATAGATTGAATGCGTTGAGATTGTCCTCTAGCCCTCCTTCTAGCGCCATTGTTGATGGTGTTGGTAATCCCTCAACCAAGGGGTCTCCCCAATGTGAAGTCTCAATTATACCTCACACCATTTGGAATAGGATCCCCATCTAGAGTATCGACCAGGATGCCATGTATTGTTGAATATTTTTATTGGATACAAAGTTCAACACAAGAGCATAATACACATGTATATTTGGATTAGCAAGTGCGTATTCCTTGTGAAATGTTTCGTTGCAGAAATAATCAATGTCCTTCTACCGAAACATGAGAGAAAATTGGACCCTTTAAATACAAGTAATAGTACTAATCTCCAAAAGGAACATGAGCACATACATAAGAATTTATCGTTTATCAACTAGCAAAATAATTCACAAGGAAACAATTATTTTTAAAGAAAATAAAACACACCTTCAACAAGATAAGTACCAAAGCCACCAAAATAATTCAATTTCCTTAGTACAAATGAAAACAACATACATCGAAAACATTCAAAGAATGATCTTACAATATTCATGACATATGCATGAAAGTGTTTTGACTCAATGAGCTTTGAATTAATTAAAAGTTCCAAGATACATCAAGAGAACAAACACCCCTAGCCCCAACACTAGAGCATTAGAGTAGTCACTTGCTCCTACAAAGCAACTATCTTCCTCTCTAATTCGTGTTAGGAGGAGCCAAGGTGAAAAAGGTCCTTTTCATGTATAACGATCATGTATCTATAACAAATGGGGTGATCATTCACCTCTAATGTGACTCTTGGACTACCCTTCTAACTGTTTGACTTCACTATGTCATTTCGACTCCCACATGGCTTTTCACATTACATGGATGACTCTTGGACTTCCAATTTAAACTAAATTCTCCAATATATAATTTACATAATCTATAAATGATGTGGCACATGATGACTCATAATAGGACATGACATGACACTGATGACATGAGTTTCATGATGATGTGGCAGTGCCAAGCTGTCCTTCTTGTTGCTTCTTTCTTTTTATCTTCAATAAGAGATGTATCCAATACTTCATATTTATGATAGATATGCTTATTTCTTCATATCCACTATCCAAATGATTGTGAATTAGATGGAGTCTTCATGCAGTCCCGATCTTCCATCTTCTGTTATATTCTAGTGTTCCTTCATCTTCTTGCATGATGATCATCATATCTCCCCATCTCCTTAAGTGTCTTCTAGAATGTCCTCCTTCTCCATCTCCTTCTTCATAATCTTTCCATTGCATGGTAGAGTACCCTGATCTGCAATTCACTCATTATAAGACGACATCGACGTGATAAACCCTAGTCTAAGATGTTGCATGATGATCCATTGGCTAAGTTATAACTGGGAAATAGACTGAGGGAGAGGTTGAATGACTACGTAGTTTCATAGCTCAAGAGGTCAGGGTTGAGGCTTAAGCCTTGATATTCCATACTGCATAGTTTAGGCTGGATTGTGCAAAATGATTACACAATTTTGAGGCACATTGAGCCAGGATGTAGGGTTTTGCATTGTTTCTCTCAACTTAGCAGTTCAAAGAGGAAAATAAGACCTCATGATTATATAGTTGAAAAATTTAAGAGCTTATGGTTTTTCCTTGAGCTCATATATTGCGTACTGCGCAGTTGGGGCTAGGATGGACGAATGAATTACACAATTTTGTAGGTGAAGACTAGGGCTTGAGCACTAAAACTGGGGCAGTGTTCAGTCCTGGACGGTAGGAACTGTACATTATGTAGTTTCAAGAGGAAGGGTTGTATCTTGAGAGTTGGTTCTACGCAATGAAAATTTTATGAAGGCTAGATGGGGCTAAGTGTCTGGGAATTTTATGAAATTTGGCTAAGTGTGGGATCAATGAACTGATTTGAATAGTTATAGGACTTGGCTGTGATCACACATGTTAGCGTAAATTTTTAACACAAGTGTATGAAAAGAGCCTAGTTTATCTATGTATGACAAACTTCCGTAACAATAGAAATGGTTACATAACCCTTTAGATCTGCAATCGATAGTTAAAACAAATGCTGCAAAAAACCAGATCTACACAGTAAATGCAGTTAAATAATAAAAATAAATAGTAATTACTCCATGCATCCAAAAGACAAGACAATATTTGAAGAATGTTTTATATATTATTACATCTCGTGAAGGGAACAAATAAGTGTTACTAGTCTACCTCAATGGGAAGGGTTCTTGGTTGTCCTCAACGCTTCAATTCCAGAAGTTTCTCTGTCTTAATGGTGCAGAAAACCCAAAATGTATTGAACTCTATGGGAGCTCAAGAAGCAAAAGAGAATAGTAGAAGAAATGAGAATGATCAAAGCACGACAATGAAAGTGATCAAAGTGAATAATGAATCGAAAAAACCATTCTATTTATAACAAAATATTGAGCTATCCTTGATAATGGCGAATAATAAAATATTATTAACCAAGATCTAGATCTAACTGCTTGGAATATTTTATTATATTTAGTTGGAGAGAAAATGCATTTAAATTTGTTAAATAACTTTATTTATAAATAATAATAAAATAAATAATTTATTTATCATTTCAAGAATGTGGTTAAGGAATAATTAACAAATATTTTTTTTTAAATTATTCCTATGTGATTTTGTCAAATTTAACAAGGAATAATAACTAAATAATGATTTAAATAATTATTCCTATAGAGAAATAAGAGAAATAATGATTTATCTAATATGACAAGGAATATTATTTAAATAGTGGTTTAATTAATTATTCCTAGAGGAAAATCAAATAAATAAGGATTTGTTTAATTATTCCTCATGGGGTTTCTTGTTTAAACCATAAATAACTTAATAAAATATGGTTTATTAAATTATTTATTATAGTGAAAGAATTTTTACTATGGTAAAATTGGTCTTGCATGTTGTACTTCAATCCATCTAATTATAAATGGTTAGATGACCAAATTTTGGTGATAAGAGATTGCCCCCCAACGTGCAAGCGTTAGGAGTTAATCGTATGATCGAAGTACTTTAAAAACACAATCACTAGACACCAAAGGGGAGTAAGAGAGAGAGACACATGGACTAAGAAAAGCAAGAGAGGACAATGAATAAGGGGGCGAGACCTAAAAATGATATAATTCTCCTTTAAGTTTTGGGTACCTATTCTTAATGGGGTGGGGGAGGAATACCTATGCCCTCTGAGATGACAGATTACAAAGAATGATAATGGGTTGAGCAAAATGAGACTAAGAAATAAAGTACATGATAAATGGTACATGACATGTTGGCATAAAATGGGTTAAACAAAAATATAAGGGATCCCACATACATACTGCGCTTGGAGAAACATGAGCCAGGACTAAATATAATAATATCTGAGTACATGAGACATAATAACAACCAAATAAGCCCTGCTAAATAGGAAAGGGCTCTGAAAGTATGAATGGTCCATCTCAATGATACATGCATGCTATGGATGCTCCAAATGGTTGAAAATGAACCCATCAATTCTGCGGATCTACATCT
Organism: Pinus albicaulis; assembly: GCA_034641835.2. Classification (NCBI taxonomy): domain Eukaryota; kingdom Viridiplantae; phylum Streptophyta; class Pinopsida; order Pinales; family Pinaceae; genus Pinus; species Pinus albicaulis. The sequence goes on from JAXQQM020073196.1 coordinate 227,833, forward strand.
GAGGCTGTAGCATAATCTGAGGTCATTCGGGCATGTGGGGGGCTACTTGAAGGGCCACCCCCTCATGAGGTCTGAAACATCTCACACACACCCAGGAATCACTGGTACAATATGTTGGAACACCAAACCATCAAGTATACGGATCTCAATTATGCAATAATGAGTTGAGGCCGAGCAGATGAGACATAACCAAGTCAAAGGGAAATTATGATTCCCTTTTCTTGATCTGAGGCACCGAACAAGAATGGAAGTTGGAACCAAGGTACACTGCCCTCTAGAACTATCTTCTAGAATGAATGTACTGATGTTGACATAAGGAGGTCTACCATAGGTGAGGAAATGATGAATCCTCAACTAAGGCATGAGGGATCATAGTAAAGTGACTGATGGACTGACACCAGGGATAATGATGGAATAGGGGATACTGAGTAGGAGAAAAACGAGTTCCCTTATCTGAGCATAAAAAGCATGGATGACCTGGCAGTGACTCACTCGACTCCAGAGGGGATGATGGACAGTATGAATGGAGTCAAAAATTGGCGACACAAGAGGAATGCGAGGAAAAAATGGATGGAATATTGTGACAACATACCAAGGGACTCAAGACAGACTCCATGAATGCGATGATGACTCAACTCGGATGCTTTGAAAAAGGGTGACTCGATGATGCTCCGACATAGAATAGGCCCAGTGGGGACCATAAAAACATGAGCAAAATATGGTTACTCATGGAAAAAATCAACACATGATTTGACAAGTATAAAGGCAAAGTGGTGCCCTAAGTACAAGCAACACATGTGAAGAAATTAGATTTTAAGAGTGATAAAGTCACCCTTCTTGGAAAAATGGCTTCTTGGTGAGGTGATAAATCACCAAAAAAAAAGGAAGACCCATTATAGTGCTCAATGAGATTTTTCCAATGGTGCTAATGGTTCATCAAACTGAGCTATGGTTTCGTCGCAACTGGCAAAGGAAAATTTAGGGTTTTTCCTTTAAAAGGGCGATTTACCTCCAATTTAATTCATTTGCTAAGTGAGATGTGGTGAATTTGGAGAGGAGGATAAGGCCCCAGATCTTACAGAGATTGTAGCAGACAAACCGACCGTTAGAATCAGGATCTTTCAGTTGTAAACCCACTTGGTTGGGTAGTTGAGTCAAATATGTAAATCCACTCGGTTGGATCATTGATGTAAGTATGAGTCCTAGTTGATAGGAAAGGTCATAGAGTCATGTACTTCATTAAAATATATATATATATATATATATATATATGTTTGAAGATTCAGCATGAACTCAGGGGGAGAATGGTAACTTCAGTGCACATCAGATCTACAGAGCTCTTCTTTCTACATGTGAAGAACAACCTTGTTTTGGTTTTGATCCGCCCTTTGCCCTTGATGTCAAAGGGGGAGAATAACATGGTGTTTGAATAGGGGGAGAGCATCATGGTGTTTGCATAATGGTTATAATCAATGTATCTATCTGTTGTGGTGATCAAACACCATCGTGGTTGCCATCAAGTCCAAAGGGGGAGATTGTTGGCAATATGATGCAGAGTGTTGTCCTTGATGGAAACCTACTTGATAAATTTGATGGAAACCTATTTGATGAAGTTGTTCTTGATGGAAACCTATTGTACTTGATGGAAACATTCTTGATGAAGTTGTCCTTGATGGAAACCTACTTGATGAGTTAAGGGGGAGATTGTTGGAAATGTGATACAATGTGTTGTCTTTGATGGAACCTACTTGATGAAGTTCTCTTTAATGGAAACTGACTTGATGATTTGTTAATGATGTAAATCTGATGTATCTATAGAGTAGCTTAGAAGTTGCAGAAGAAGGGAATTCAAAAAGTGCCAGAATAATGTTGGACAGGGTATGTCACAAAGAATACGCGGGTTTGTAAAGGGGAAGTCGCGTATGTACGCGGAAAAGTACATACCAAGTAGCGTATGCCTATTTGCGCTCTAAATTAGAATACCAAGGGGAATTACCATGGTTTTTGCACACTGTATTGAGCGCTGGATTATCTATTTGATCCCGTCCAGGAATACCATCGGAAGTGGTGTGGTTTTGGCTCATGATATTGACAAAGGCTAAATCTATATAAGGAGAAGAAGATCATTGTGCAAGTGTGTGCATATGTCTGGGTTATAATGAATACTTCACTCTGAAGTATATCTGAATGGAATGGGTAACAGTCTGCTGATAGATCTGAATTCATGATGCACCTATGAAGAAAATGATGAAGAGGGATCTCTAGATCTAAAATGTCTATGTATTTTCTAGATCTATTTATGGAATATTTAGATCTGTGATCTGGTGAATCTTTGGTAAAGTGAAGGGTGAGATCTGAGTTTTTTATCTGGTCTGAAGAATTCTGCAGCCCTAAAATGTTTGCAGATCCATACGCAGGTTCGTCGTGGAAAAAGCACGTATATACGCGGGTTGTCTTCAGCAAAAGCGCGTATGGGAATTGAAGTCAGTCCTGAAATATGTGCAGATGCATACACAGGTATGTTTATGTTAAAGCGCATGCATATGCAGGTTCAGTGAAGTAAAAGCGCGTATGAGATTTAGGGTTTAGCTGAAGTATGTGGAATGGAATGTCTGATTTGTTCTACTGTTTTACTGCTATCTGTTAATGATGTATTCATACAGATCTGGGTTGTTTGAATGTTTATTATGCTGCTGATTATGTTGATAGAAGATCAAGTTGTTGGTTGTTGGTTGATGATTTAATGAAGGAAGAATGACTTTCTAAGCAGTTCTGCATGATTGATAGATTGTCTGAATAGGAATCTGATTTCAGATTTGACTGTGAATTTGAACTATTTCTGAAAGAAATCTTACACAGAGGCATACGCAGGTTGGTGTGAAGAAAGACGCGTATATACGCGGGTTACATAAAGAAAAAGTGCGTATGGTATATGAATTAATGATTGTTCAAGGTTGAATATGTATCTGCATATCTATTCTAAAGTCTGGGTTATCTCTGATATTCTGGTTACAGTGGTCTCACTGTTCTGTTTGAAGTTCTGCGCAAAATATGTTTGTTGATAAGTGAAGGGTTGTGTTGAAGCTGTTTGATCCAGTTTGAAAATTGATGAAACGCGGTCTGCAGTGGTGCTGAGGGTCGAAACCTTCAGTAAGGGGGTAGTAGCAACCTTCCAGTGGTATCTGGTAAACAAGAGCAGGGGGTAGTATCTCCCTTCCAGGAGAGGCTGGTAAACAAGAGTAGGGGGTTGTAGCTCCCTTCCAGGAGAGGCTGGTAAACGAGAGAAGGTTGTAGCCTTCTGCAGGTGGGTGCCTGCGTGCTGGTATGAGTCTGCGCCAATACATGGTTGTAAGATGTTTTCTTTATAATAAATATTGAAGACTGAGACGATGGCAGTGGTGGTTTTCTTCCGAATTGGGTTTCCACCTTAAATCCTGGTGTTCATTTGTGATGCTTACGTGTGATGATTTATTCTGTTCTTACTGCACATGTTTACTGCTTACTAAACATCTAATGAATGAATGATGCAATGATCTAAGAAAAGAGTTATATGCATAATAAGAGCTCTGAGCATACGCGAGTTTCCTTAAGGATATCCGCGTATATACGCTAGTTTTGTTCTGTAAGGTAGCGTATGGGTTTTAGAGAAAGAAAAAGTAAAAAGTTGTCCTTCAACTCTAAATACTGATTCCCCCCCCCCCCCCTCTCAGTATTTTTCCAACATTTGTCATCAAGCTTCTATGATTGAATCTTATTGTGATTCAAATAAAATATTAATCCAAAAAATAGCTATCTAGAAAATTGAATGCAAAAGATTCGAAAATAAAATCAATGAAAACATTCAATGGCAAGCATCAGACTCAGGAAAGGAAGTTGATCTACCTCAGGTAGATAAGTTTCATAAGGATATCCTATTCAAATATTGGGAAGCACAAATTAAGCAGGCAGAGAAAGCAACAACAAAAACATCAAAATTATCAAATGAAATTATTCAATCTGTATGTGAACAGCTGGTGAAAGAAGAACTTCTCAAAGAGTACACGTCTGAAGTGTTATCATAAGTAAAAAAACCGGAAACACAGTGGAAGCAGAAGGCAGACACATAGGATGATGTAATTAAAAAGGTAAATAAATTTGATCAAGAAAATTATTGGAATTTTCTAATCAAACCTTATCATCAGTATCAGATTCTGCAATCCTTAACAGATTCAACAAAAAGATCGTAGCCAACGCTTTCAAACGAAGTATTCAAGGGACAGGTCAGATCGAGGATTTCGCAGCCAACTCAACTCAAGTCTATGATAGACATTTTTCAACTTCATGACCAAATCAAAAAGAAAGGGCAGAATTCATAAATCAAAATTGTTATTTTATTTCCCTAGATTGTAGTTTAAGTTAGTCCTATGAGGATGGTTGTTTGAAACCTCCTCTATATTTTTGTAATAATATATTTTAGAACATAGTTAGTTTAGTATTTAAGCCCCTCTCACGCATTTAGAGAGCGGTGAGAAATTTGTCAAAAACATTTGCAAAGAATGCACTATTGTAATTTTGTGAATGCTTTGATGAATTAATGGAACACATATGTTATCTTTTGACAATTAAGGCTTTTTAATTGATGTTGCACTACTGTACTCTTTAAATTGCTTGAAAGTGAGAAGGATTAGATCAATTATTGTCAGTTTACATGTATAGAACTTCATACATATGGTACTTTTATTCACTTGTATTAAGTCTTGCTTTATAAATTGACAGACATCTTTTATTGCATTATATATTTGAAACGTTATTATAGATTAATGTTACATGCACTTCTGTTCTAATATTTGTCTAATGTTACATCATGACCACTTTGGAGATAAATATCAACATTTAATTTGTGAATAATTTTAAAAATATTTTAGAATATTACATGGAGGTTAAATCCCTACCATCCACTTGATAAGTATTCACAATTTAATTAAAATTATGGAAGCCGTCAAGGGACTTTATTTATCTTGGAACTTCATAGTAGATGAATATATGATAGTATATATAAGTCAATAAATATTATAATATAAGTATTATGTAAAAATGTCAAGTTTTTTGGTATTAGGATATTGTTGGAAGAGTGTTTAGATAATCACTCGGTTAATTCATCTCTAAAAATAATAAGATTGAACCTTGAGTTGTAGATGAGTTGGTGATAGAGTACACTATTAAGGCAATATTTCTGACATCATTGGTTCAAACCTTAAATATCCATTAGCACCATATTAAGGAGGTTTCCATTGTCACTAAAATAAAGGTGGTTTGGCCATTTTTCGTGAATTATATGAAGAAATTGGCAACAAGAATGGAGCAACATTCATAAGAAAAAGACGCCTTGAGTCGAGAAGGAAATGCCCATTATAGAAGGGTAAGTATGAGTATGTATATATTTATGTATGCACAGGAATTTGAATTGTTCGAAATCCATGGTTGGATATATAAAAATCAAAATGAAAGTATGTGGATCATGAAATTTTCCATTAAGAGGAATGCATGGGGGGGAGTTTTTATCGGATAAGCATTCTCTCATTTTATACAAGTCGAGAGGAAGTTAAAGATAATTTTGGAGGAGTGTACAAATCAAATAGAAAAATAAGGAACATTTAATTTCAAGTGAAATCAAGATTATTGTAATTAATTTGTAATTGGAAAAAACATCATAAAAAGTTCACGTCATGAATATTTGAAATGGTCAAAGAAATGGCATCCTTTTGTAAGTAAGTTCATTTTTTTAAGCTGAAAAAAAGTGGAGATGGAGATTAAGTGTTAATGTAAAGTCATCATCATGCATTATTGTCCAAAAAGATGACCTTTGACACATTATCATAATACTTTTATCTTCTATAGTCTCACTCCTAAATGAGCAGGAAAGTAGGGACACTTTCAAACTAAATGGGGAAGACGTTATAAGATGTATACAGATATACAAAGTAAATCCTTTCTAGTGATGCAACATTATAATATATCATGGCCAGTCTCGTACTTCTTGAAGTGCATGCATGCACTTATTTTTTATTTTTTATATCATTCTGCTATACCTTAGTTATTTAGAATTTTTAAAATTTCTTTTAGCCTCTGTTATCACTCTAGTAAATTCTCAAGTTGTGGGATTTTGAGTTTTTAGTCAAAGAACACTGGAGGTAACCACAAACCTACTTGGAACTCTAGGATCTAGCCTTCCTAAAGTTCAAAGAGGACTCTCTCTTTAAGATTTATCTTTGTTTAAATTTTAAATTTGTGAATATTAGGCTAGTTATGAAAGAAAAATTGGTTTTGTTTTAAATGGTTTGGTGGGAAAAAATCACTCAAAGGTAAAATAGAGAGAAATATACTTTTCCATTGGGATATGGAGACTAAATCAAGCTAGCAGCACTAGAATTCAAGGCCAAAAAGGTACAAAATTATTCAGGGAAAGATAAATAACCCTTAGAGATTTGGGAAAGTGTTTTTTGGTGAAATGGTATGATTGGGATAAAGGGCACTTAAGGATCATTTTATCCAGAAAAGGGAAGTAGAAGGCAGAGGTCAAATGGGAGAAGGAGAAATTAAGGGTTACTTGCATCGGAAATCAGTAGAAAACATTAAAATAACAACTAGTTAAAGACAGGGAGCACTTGACTAATCCTGTAGTAAAACTCCTAGTTACACATTTAGACAAAACAAACATAAAATGAATGCATGAAACTTATAAATGAAACAGTGACAAGTAGGAAGTAATTCACTCATCAACTTATCACAAGGATCCTGAATTATGATGCTAGTCAGCTTGTCCAGTCTGCTACTTTGAAATCAAACACACAATAGCCTCCAATGTTCAGCAAAAATGTCTATAATAAGTCCAACAATTTTATTCCACCTTGAATACTTCTAATGTAGAAGTATTTATACAAAAATGTTTTACAAATATCCTAGAAGAGTTCTAGGAATTATCTTAGGAAAAGGAAAATATCATTACATAATAAAAGGGACAGCTGCTTAAAAAACAACAAGCTGTCATTTTTATCCAAAATAAATAGAACTGTTTAGCTAACAAGGAATTGTTGACTATCTAGGTGTCCTGCTTGTTGGCTGCTAGGAAATATCTTGCATTTGACTTGCCTTCACTGATACTCTTTCATCTGATACGCTTTAACCTGATGCTCTTTAATGCTGATACTCTTTGACCATTAGTTTCACTGATTTACTGCTATAAAATATCTTTTTGGCAGTGAAAACCAGCAAACTGTCCTTTTATTTCAATTGTTTCTTTTGACTATTTTTAAGGTAATATTATTTCATTGTTTTACCTTTCATATTTACAGCAAATCAGTTAAATTTTGCCACTCATCTGCCATGGGAATTTGGACATTCGTCAACTTCCTGAAATTCTCATCAGCCTATGTATATCTAGCAAAGGTAGGCTTGATGACAAAGAGATGCTTAATCTCATGCTGTAAAAAGAATAAATCTTCAAAACATTGAAGGTGAACATTCCCTGTAGGAGTGCCTTGTGAAAGTGGCTTGTTTACTTTCTCTTTAGCAAACTCCGTGATATTTTTATCATAGTCCTTTTGGGGCATAAGTTTTTCATTAAAAAAATGTATGTTTGGTAAGCCCCTCTATCTTAAATTTGTGTATTTCACCATAAATCTAGTTATGGCCAAGTTCATTGCTTCACATTTTTCTTCAAGATTGTTCATTAAGCTCTTTTTAGTGATAACCTTTCTGATTTGTAAGATGGTTTCTGTCCTGTCTAAGACTTTCAATTCTTCAATTTCCTCCCTATTCTTGCTGTTCAGAAATGTAATGAGTTTTAAAGCCTGAGCAGGCTTATCAGTCAACTCATTTTTTGTCTTTTGTATCTCTGTCTAGGCTGCCAACAACAATTCTTTCTGCTCATAGATAACCTAAATTGAAGGCCATTGATTGTGAATGGCTTCAATTATGTTAGTCCAGAGATGATATTTTATATAATAGATCTGCTCTGTGAAAGCCAATTATTTGTTTAAATTCTTGAGTTGCTCTCCCAATCTGATTGCTTTTTGTTCATGAGTTTTAGCATTTATCAGAGCTGTTTTATTTGTAGCTTCAAGATTTTCAATCATCTTTTTTAGTCTGTTGATTTCATTTGTCTTTAAAGAAATTTCTTCCATGGCTTTGACAATTTGGCTAGCTTCATCTGTTTGTTGTGCATTTGTAGTAGAAGAGTTTGTAGCTAAAGTGGTGGCTGAAATCACTGGCACTGCAGTTACTAGTGGGCCCTTTGGTGCTAGCTTCTCTCCTAAAGTAGAGCCACTATTGTAGTTATCACTGGGATTACTGTAGGATATATAGGAATCTCAGGTTCTTTTACAGTCTCTTTCTCTTTGACAAGATGGTTCATTTGTGTTTCCATCTCTTTAATTTGAGCAGTTAATTTGACTATGAGCTTCATCATCTCTTCTTTCTCATTCCGATCCTGGAGGATTTCCTTTGTTTGTGGATGCTCACTTTGAGGAATCTTGAGTTGTTTCCTTAAAGCTTCTATGTCTTCATTATTCTTCTTGATTAATAGTTCTGCTGCTTGAATGTTTGAGGGATCATATCCCACCTGTAAAACTAGTTCCTCTAAGGCTTTAATCCTTAGGTCCTTGGCATATAAGGATGCTTTATCCATTTTCATCTGATCTTTCATATTAAGGATAGTATTATGTAGCTTAGTAGCACTCATTGCTTTAGTTACCACTGTAGAATACAACATTTTAGAGCTATGCCTACGAAATTCAATCTGGTCCAGCACATGAATATTTTATGTGTCTAAGTCAAAGTCTACCTTTTTATATTCTGCTACTGTTTTGGGTGCTGAGGTAGTAGGTTGCAGGAATGACATGATCATTTTGTTGGTAGAATAATCAAAGGTTGATAATAGCCTATTTTGATTTCCAGGTTTTTGTTTCAGGAATTGAGAATATATCTTAGTCTTTATCTCGTCATTCTTTTGCTTAATCTTCTTATATTTCTCCCTGATGTCCAAATCCTTTTCCTCAGCGGATTGTGAGGAAGAGGCCTCCATGTTATGTTGTTTTTCAATCATTTGTATGTCTACCTGGTTTGTTGTTTTCTCTTTTAGAATTTCACCAGGTGTTTCATTCACTATTACTGTTGCTGCATCATTGTTGAACTCTGGAGAATATGTTTCATCAATATCAATAGTAACTTTCTCCTTTTCTACTAAACTAAGTTTGGGCCTTTTATTATACATCAATTTTAATTTGGTCTCAGTCGTTGTTTCTACTATGTAGGCTCCTTCTTCCTTGCTTATCTTTGTTGATGCTTGTGGTTATTTGAAAACTTATAGAGCTTGTGTTGTATCAGTCAATGTGTTTTCTAGCCATTCAATTTGATTTGAAAACTTTTCTATGTGAGGCTTGGCTTCATGGATAAAGGGTGTCAACTTGCACTTTACCCTTAGCTTACTCAAGATAACTTGAGGATCACAATTCCATGAAAAACTTTCCTCAAATCTGTACTCTGATAGTTTCTTGGTAATCTCCTTTTCTGCATCTCTGTTGTTGATTATGAATGGGCCAACTTGATTCTTTAACTTAAACTAAGTCTTCTTTTTGGCAGCCATAAAGTTAATTGAATCTGATTTTAGAAATTTTCTAAGATATTCTAATGAAAAATTTCTCATACACATGTGCTTGCGCAACTTATAGGGTAATAAGTTAGACCCAAAAATCCTTAACTCAGTGTATTTTTGATAGAGATACCAATCTCCAACCTTATTTTGTTCTGAGAGCTATAGAATTCTTTTCATCTCCTCAGTGATCCTGGGCTGTTCTGTTTTATTCAATATGTTCACTGCTAGATATAAAAAGAGCTCTAAAAAATCTGAATATGTAAAATCATTGCCCTCTTTTCTAAGTAGTGAGGTCCAAAAAAATATAGAAAGAGGCTTTCCTTCTATATCCATATTTTTTAATGAAATTGGAAACTTCTCTGGTTGAAAGAATAGAAACAAGTGGAAAAGATAAGATGAATATATAAAGACAACTTCTGTGAGTAACTTAGTCAGCTGGTGATGGATGGTGTCTGCTATAAAACCAGCATAGTCAGAGATGACTGCTGGAGGTTGACCAGGGGACATAGTAGACAGGAAACCTAGAATGGACTCATCAGTATGTTCATCTGTAAAATAACCAAGAACAAAATAAAGCATAGAAATGATATGTCTGGACCATTCAGAAAATCTAGTTGTGGAGTATGGAGGGTTTAAATTGGGGATTTCCACATGAGAGGGCATGAAGTTTTGGAAGATCATGAACATCTTAGGGAAGTCTAAGCCTAGATATAGTTGTGTCAAGGCTTCTATAGACAAGGGAAATGCCTAGGGATTAGGCTGTAATTGAAGCATTTGATTAATTGACTAGGCTGTAATGGTGAAAAGTATTTATTTTTCTGCATTTACTATAGCCCTCTGATCTGGCTCATAGTATCTTTGACATAGTCTGATGAGTTCTTGGCTAGGATGAGTCAAAGGGACTACATACTTAGGAAAATTAGTTTCCCAGATAGGAATATCATCTTTGTCTAGATATTTCTCATAACACCAATTGTGTATATCCATCAAATTAAACTCAACAACAGGGTCTGCAATTTTATAGTCAAGATCAGTCAAAGGGATGCTTTTAGTAGCAACCACAGGTGGTTGAAGGGGATTCACTGGTATAGTAGATTTAGCATAGATGACTGGGGTAGGTTTAGGAGTTTTGGATACCTTTGGTTTGCCTTTGCTTTGTTTTTTAGACATTTTGGATAACTACTGCAAGATTAGACTGTTTGCAGGAATTTTTATATTAAACAGAGAGGAAATTGAGCAGTTTTAGGCTAAGGATGGATTCTTTTATTCTTTTGTCTTAATTAGGTTTATCTAAGGATGTAAAACTGGCATAAAACAAAAAACAAGGGTTTCTTGAGTGGGTTTAATTGAAAAAAGTATTTCTATGGTATATTAAGCAGTTTTAACCCTTTAGGTGCTTTGAATTTGGTCTTCAAGCTTTGGAAACTAGGAATTTGTCTTCAAAAAGGCTTTCCGTGTGAAACAGGGTTTCCTGGAAAAAATTGGCTAGGGTTTGGCCTCTTTTTTGGTGTTTTTAAGCCATTTAGTCTGGTGAAATATCTTAATTAAAGGCCTAGTTTAATTACTGATGGTTTAGAATTGAGTTTGCAGGCTTCAATTTGTCAGAAAATACCTTAAGATGCAAGTATTCGGCTTCATGAAGGTTTTGAGAGGACCATGGTTGATTCTGAGGTCTGGTCCGGCTTACTGGTGTAGTGAATAGCTCTTGGTCAATCTTTAATGGTGTAATTGTGGTCAAATTCATATCTTCTAGGCATAATTTGGAAATCGGGGCTAAAAAGGCTTTTACATAGTCAAGCGAAGCTATTCAAAGTTCATAAAGCACAGATAAACATAAAAAATGGTGTGTCAAAGGTTTTAACCCGTGATATTAATCATCATAAATGTTTATTAAATGCAAGTCTCATTAATGGCGGGAGTGGTTTCAGGTTTGAAAGTGAAACTGGAGAGTGGTTATCTCATGGAATTGGAGTGGTAAGCAGTTTAACCTCAAACGAACGCGATCCAATAAAAGGTTGCCACGTTGCGAAGGGAGGAACAGGAAATACTGCCCATTTCATGTCCGATTTGGGTTGTAGTGGTCGATTATTTTTCCCATGCGATACTCATTTGGGGCCATTAGATCTTGCGATCAGGAGCGAAGGGTGAGGATCTATTTGAAAGGTGCGGTTGAAAGAATGGTGGGATCGGGCTCTTCATAAGCGCCGGTGGGTAAAACCTTTATAAAATATTCATTGAATTAAAGGTGTTATATACATAAAAGGGGTTTATGTATATGGGCAGGGGTATATAAACATAGTTAAAATATATCGTGGTTTAAACAATATAAAGCATGAGGCTTTATATAGTATGGAAAATATGGATAGGTGCGGGGTTAATGTTTAATTGAAACAAACCTTAGTTAAATTTCAATAAAAATTTGGGTTATGAATTTATGCGGGGAAGGATTAGTCTATAAATTGCAATGGGTTAAGTTTTTCAAACCTTATCAAAACGTTTAATCAAATTCAAAAGACTTAGGATAAAAGTTTGATGAGCGAGGGAATATGTTTTGCTTTGAACATATGTATTGGCGCAACTTTTATTTTATTATATAGTTTTAAACCTGTTGAATGTTTTAATAACTATAGGGGGCGGGATATTTAATTAAAGTTAGTTTTAGACCAAAGGGTGCTTTATTTGGGTTTTATTTTGACATGTGGATAATAACTTTGGTCCAAAATATTTGTAATAGTGGGTTTTTTTGGGGGTATTTCGATATAGGGAATTAGATAAATAGGATAAGCTTTTATTTAAGGACTTAATAAACTAAGTTAAAATTTAATATGAAAAGGGGAATGGAATACACAAAAATACACAATATGACTAAGTAAAGTGAACAAGTAAAGCAAAGCTTGTTTTTTTCATCATTTCCCCAATTTACTTAGGATAAGGCATTTTTGAGGGTTTTTGTATGTTTCTGAATGAAAGAAGTTAATTAGATGGGGTTTTATGTTTCATTTAGTAATAATGAGTCTTTACTTATAAAAATGAGTTAAAATGTATGAATGAGGGATAAATAATGGTAAATGGGGATTTAACATAAGAATTTAACATTTTCAACTAACCAGTAATCGAGCCTTGGGTCCGGTCCCAACAAAAGTCAGAGAAATGCTCTAATCTTTTTTGACTGATAGTCTAAAACACTAAATACTTAAAAGGGAGGGGAAATTAGTGATTTTTTCCCAGTGATGAATATTCCATACTTTTTCGTACTTCTTTCTACCTACCCAATATTACTCTAGCCATTTTTCTTCCTTTTAGCAGGTGCATTTAGGATTGCAACCTTGAAACATTTATTCTTTTTAAAGCATAAACTATCTAGTTCTACCTTATTTCATCCGAGGGCTCAGATTAAACTATTGAGCTCTTCATTATTCACTATCTAAAACATGGAAATTGAAAACATGACAAGTGAAGATTAAACATTTTAACTCATCATGGATTATAGCATTTATTGACACTTTGCCATAATCATTTGCAAAAAGTAAAAAGTAGTGGCATTTGGACTTGCTCACTTTCATTTCTTATTTTTAGTTTTTTCTTTTAGGGTCTATATATATATATATATATTAAAGTCCTTTGATCTTTCTTTTAGGACTTTTTACCCTCTTTTTGATTTTTTGATTTTTTCTTTTACTTTATTTTTTCAAAATATGGGAAAAAAACTTGTAGATAGAAAGGTATGTACATATTTTACAAGAATATCAAAATTCAATTCAAAATTATGAATCCTATATTTATAAGACCCTAATGGTGGCTTCACATGGGGATGGCATTTCCTGGTGAAATGTCAAGAACTCTAAGACTAGTAGCCTTCACTTTTGACCATGATGATCCAGTAATTTTTTTTTGTTTTCTGCAATAATTTATATTTATGATATTTTACCTTGCAAAGCTTAGGGCCTTCTCCCTGAGCTTCAACTTTTTAAAGAAAATATCCAATCCAATCTAAAACTTCAATGGATATTTACAATGATGTAAAAGTAAATGGGACTAACTATTGGTTAACTCAGATGAATAGTAGTGTTTGAGCATTCTACCATTTACCGGTCCTTCTTGTATATCTATTCCATCCAAATATTTGATAAAGAAGGCATTTTTACCCCTGTATCCATAAATTACATAAGGTCCTCTCCACAGAAAGTCAAACTTCCCATGTTTGCCTTTTTCTTCTCTTTTAGAACCCCAATTTAACACTTGGTCTCCAATGTAAAAGTCATCTTCTTTACTTCTCTTATCAAAAATTTTCTTGATCTGATCCTGAATGACTTGAGATTTCTCATAGACTTCTTCCCTTGTTTGTTTTAGACAAATAGTTTGATTAATCCTCCTTTGTATATCATTAGTTTCCACTTGTGATTCTTGAATGATCTTCATTACTGGAACACGTAAGGATGATGGAAAAAATGCATCCATTCCATATACAATTTGGTAAGGGGAAGTGCCAATGGAATTTTTGGTAGTATGTCTATCTGCCCATAAGGAATAGGCTCACTTCTTATTCCAAGTATTTTTGTTGTATTCACGTAATTTTTTAATGATATTTACAAGACTTTTATTTGAGGATTCAGCTAGGCCATTACCCTGAGGGTAATATGTAGTAGAGTGGCCTAGGGTAATATGATATTTGTGACAAAAGGAAAACATCTTTTTAGACTTAAATACTGTTGCATTATCAGTAATTATTTTCTGAGGGCATCCAAATCTTGACAGCATGTTGTTTTCTATGAAATAAATAATGACTGCATCAGTGGCTTGTATGGTAGGAATGCTTCAATCCACTTTGTGAAGTAATCAGTGGCAATAAAAATCCACTTATGTTGGCCAGAGGATGGGGGGTGAATTTATCCAATGAAGTCTAAACCCCATTGTTGAAATGGAATTTCAGTTGAAATTGGCTTTAAAGGTAAGGGTAACAATTTCTTCTTGCCTTCAAAGATTTGACATTTATGACATGAAGTAAAAAAAAAATTAACATCAGCAAATAAGGTAGGCTAGTAAAAACTAGCTCTAAGAATCTTATCTGCATTAGTTTTCCAATATAAATGTCCTCCACAGTCACCTGCATGAAATTCTTCAAGTATTTTATCAGCTTCTACTTTCAGTAAACAATTTAATAATATCCCACTATGATCTCTCCAAAAAAGTACATTATCTAAGATACAAAATCTCATTGCTTTAAGTTTTAGAAATCTATCTTTAGTCATTGACAATTCAGGTGGAGCTTGTAATTTTGTAATTATAAAGATGATATTTGAGTACCAAGGTGAATCTAGAAAGGCTTCACTGATCATTAGAGTCACCATCTCTTCCTGGTCATCAACCTAAAAAATATAATTTATATCTAATGCATTGCAATTAGATTCAGCCATTAAATTGGCTAATCCTTGTCCTTTAATGAGTTTTGTGGGTTTAATTTATATGTCATATTCTAGGATAGTGTAAATCCACTTACCTCTTCTTCCATTAGGACCATCCTGAGTAAAAATGTCTTTTACTACAGAATTAGGGACATAGGCAATTATGTGGGAATAGAGAATATAAACTCTGAAGTCTTTGATGTCCTTAACCAAAGCTAAGGCTTGTTTCTCCATTATGTTATATTTCAGAGGGGCATCTCTAAGGGTCTTAATGAAAAAAGCTATAGGTTGTTCAAATCCTTCATCATTTTTTTGTAGTAAAATTGCAGCAATGGTATGCTCAGAAGAAAATGAAAAAATTATGAAATCTTTTTGAAATCTGGACTGATTAAGACTGGTGTTTTAGTTAAAGCCTGCTTTATGGATTCAAATGATTGTTTGGCTTCAAAATTCCATTTTAGAATTGAGTCTTTTTTGAGCATGTTGTTCAGTTCTCTAATGATTTCAACTAAGTTTGAAATAAATCTTCTCAAAAAATTAATCTTACCTAAGAAAGCTTGTAAGTTCAGAGTTGCTTCTATCCTAGTAGGATCAATTCTAATTCCTTATTTTGAGATTATATGTCCTAGTAACTTACCTTCCTCTAATCCAAAAAGACTTTTCTTGGGATTTAAAGAGATGCCAAATTTCCTTCATTTAACGAAGACTTGTCTCAAATGATCCAAGTGTTCATTATCTAATTTAGAAAATACAGTAATGTCATCTGGATAAATTACCAAGAAGTCATGAATCTCCTTTGCAAAGCCTATGTCCATAGCTCTCTGAAAGTTTTCTCCTGCATTCATCAGACCAAAGGGCATTTGCACATACATGAAAGTGCCCCAAGGAGTGGTAAAATTTGTTTTAGCCTAATCTTCCTTTTGGACAAGAATCTTGTTGTATCCTGAAAAACCATCTAACAAAGAAATTCTAGAGGAACCAACTATCCTTTGTAATATATGATCCATTTTAGGTAAAGGGTAATTATCCTTCAAAGATACTTTGTTAAGATTTCTAAAGTCGACACATAATCTAATTTCACTTGTTTTCTTTCTTGTTGGTACTAGGTTTGAAACCCAATCGGAATATCTGATTGGTGCAATTATCTGAGCATCATACATGCGTTTTACTTTCTTTTCTATCAAAGGTAATAGAATAGGATTAATTCTCCTCAATTTTTGTTTGAATGGTTTTTTATCATCTTTAATGGTAATTTTGTGTTGGTTTATGTCTGTGTCATAAGCTTTGAGATCTTCATAATTCCAAGCAAACACATCTTGATATTCCTTTAAAAGATCAATGTATTTTTCCTTTTCTTATGGAGGTAAAGATTTAGACAGTTTAATCATTTTTGGTTTTAATTCTGTCCCAATGTTACATTCCTCAATGTCAGACCTAACTGGTTCCATTTTTGGCTTTTTAGGCACATCATTGGAATCAAAAGGGTCTTCCAAAGGAGTTAAACCTTTAGGAAAAAAATTATCTTTTAGATCTATCATGCCAATTTCTTCTTCAATGATTTCCTCAATGTCTACCTTCTCTAAGATGTCTATGTAAGATTGAGTAAATAGATTAGGTTTATCAAAATTATGTACATTTATGTTACCTATTTCACAATCAAAATCTGAATCTATTTTACAGTCTGTATCTATTTTTGAAATTATTCCTCATTATTTAAGAAATGGTAAATATGTTCATCCCGAGAGAAAATCTGACAGTACTTGAGGTTGTCTGGGATAATTGGTTGATGTTTAACCTCAGTAGTGTACCTATGAGTTGGTTGGAATGGTAAGTTACATGTAGTAGCAAAAGTTTCCAAACAATGTGCTTGAATGTTTTGTTTTCTATGTATAGTAGCAAACTTGCATTCCAATAAATCATTAATTAAATCAGTCACTGTATCTCTATATCTAGCTAATCTAGGATTATGAACATAATATACTGCATTTATTTGTTTTATGATTAATTCCAAATATCCCATGATTAGTATTCCTTTTCCTCCAAAGTTTCTAATGATTTGGAGGCCTAAAATGAGTGCCTCGTACCCAGCCATCTTATTTATATATTTGAAGTTGAGTCTAAAGGCATGTCCTTTTGAATGATTAGTCTCCATGTTTGTAATCCATACTCCTACTTCTGCTCCTAATTTGTTTACAGAGCCATTAAAGTCTAAGTGCCAAATGTATTCATGAGAGATGTTGTCATTGTTTGGTGTTGGATTTTTATCAATAAGTTCAGTTTGAATTTCATTATTATCAGAGTTACAAAAAATAAAAGAGTCAAGGTCATTTGGTGTAGAATAAATAGGATATTTTATGTATCTTTCAGCACTACTGACCATGAACTTAATTAATGTTTCCCTATAAAGTTTTTTAGGTTGACCAAACATTGATATGGTAGCATAACTCATGTCCAGTTGTAGAGATCCCTACAACTTTTCTCCCCATGAGAGAGAAAGAAGAACACCATATTTTGGTGGGATATTAGCTACTAAAATGTCCATTAATATAATTTTACTAGGGTACTGAACTAAAGTAACACAAAAGTGTTTGATTAATCCTAAGCATTTAACTTTGCTGGAGCCAAATGAAAACAAATCTTTGTAAGGCCTGGTTATTTCTAGATTAAGAGTTTCCATTATGGATTTGGGCATTAAATTATGGGAAGCTCTCGAATATAACATAGCGTTATGTAAAATTAGATCATGAATGGTAATACTGATATAAAAAGGAGGGAATAATCCATATCAATGCTTTCGATTCACATCAGGGTCAAAAATCAACTCAGGTTGATCATCATTCAAATTAATTGCATCTTCACCGTCATTCATATTCAGTGTTTTAGTTATGGTTGATTTGTATAAGTCATTTTTTACCAATTTTGTTAAAGGAATGGGTATTTTTAACTTAGCAATTTTAGTCTAAGTATTAAATGAGGGTTGAGATTTACTAATTTGAAGTAATTCATCTTTATTAACTATAGTTTGAGTTGGTTTTTCTTGAGTTTATACAGTTGTATTTATATCTTTAGTTTTTTTGATATTCTTTGTCTAAGTTTCCTGAGTTTTGCCACTTTTAAATTTATTTTCAGGGAAAATTTTTGTTGCAGCAGAAATTTTATCAGACTTAGAATTATCAGCAAGTGTTCTTGAATTATTAGTTTTTGGATCTACTGATTTAGGATCAACAGAAGGCTTTTTAGGATCAGAATTTGTTGATTTTACTGAATTAGAAGCTTTAGTAGTATTAGATTTCTGTACATATTTGGAAGATTGAGCTACTTCATCAGTAATATCAACAATTTTGGGACTTGTTGATTTTTTAGGACTGGAAGGATTGGAGTTTTGCTTATTTTCCTTTGGGAGGATTTGCAAAACTTTTTTTTTGGTGCTTCTACATTTTTCTTGTTTCGATTTTGGGAATTATTTTTTGTAGAAGACTCATTATTTTTCTTATGTCTAAGGTTATACTGACTGTGTATTTCATTTATGGCAAAGTCATAACCATGTTTCTAGTCAAAGGATTCACTGGATTCTAATTTGAGTTGTTGAAGCTCAAATAGTTCTTGATCTTCTTGAGTGAGGAAAATGGTATTGGTTCCATATATTCCCATTAGATGATTGATGTCATCCTCATATTCATCATTATTCTGAGAAATTTCATCATAGTTCTCCTGAAATGGGGGCCTAATATTTTGGTCTAGAGCTGCTTCTTTAGCTTTTCTAGAATTATTTTTTTTTACTGAAATTGGGATTTATAATCTAAGGCTTATTATCCCATTGAGGTTTTCTTTCTATATTATCTAATCTATCTACCACCCTTTCTAAAGTTTTAGAAATTAAATCTATTTTAACATCTAAGTTTGAACCTTCTTCTTTAATTGTAACTCTTCTTTCATTTCTAAGTCTATCTTTCCTAGCTAAAATATTGATTTCTAAACTTAAAACATCTAATTGCATATGTTCTAAGGTTTTTGCATCTCTTTCTCTTAATTGATAGGCCATATCTGCATCAAATCCATCAGGGAATTTGAGCATAACAGAGTAAGGTGTAGGTTTAAGATTTGTAGGTATTGTATTGTAGACACTATTGTACCTAGTGCAATAGTCTTGGATAGATTCAGTAGGAGATCTTTTCATGGCATCAAACTCAGAAAAAATTTGAAGGGGGTTATTTTTCTTTTCCCATTTATTTAAAAATATTCTATGAAATATAGCTAAATCAGCTACACTACCAGGAGCTAAATTTTTGAACCATTTTTTAACTTCTCCTGTCAAACTCTGGGAAAATAACCTCATCTAGACATCTGACTCATCAATTTCATAAATCTCCAAGAAATATGTCATTTTAGTTACATGTTGTTGAGCAGTATGTTGTGAAATGCCATTAAACATTGGTATATTCTTTTGATAATATTGAGGCATGTCATGGAGGTTTTGGGGTAAGACAAGGGGATCATATCTAGCATCCATGGCTTGAAGCTTTGCTGAGCTGGGAGGTATAATAGTAGTAATAGGTGCAGTGCTGGATATGGTAGCTGATGAACTGAAAACTGTAGTTGAAGAGTAGGGAAATGAATCTGGTATGTAAATGGAATTTCTAGGAAATAAAGATGTGGTGCTTCTAAAATCTGAATGTAAAGTAGTGGATGTAGTGGATGGAGTGGATGAAGGAAATAATATCCTAGGTTGCAAAGGAAATCTAGGAATGAAATGATCTATAGATGAACTTGCAGTAGTATCGATAAATGAAGTAGCATCATATAAAGATGAATCTGTTGTTGGTATTATTGTTGTATGCAATTGAGAAACTAGAGGTTTTATGTAAGACAACAATTGAGCTAATTCAATAGCTTCATTAATATCTTTAAGCAATAAAACATTAATCTTTTCAACTATATTTTGATATTCAGATTTATTTGATTTTGTTCCTACTGAAATATTTTTCTATTTTGCATTCAGAAATGAAATAAAAATAGGATCTATAACAATATTTTTCAAATCGGTTTCAGATTTAGTTTTAAATAATGAATATTCAAACTTTAGATCAAAATCAATATCATTTAGACTCACTAACTCTTTGGGTAAATAACTGACTTTTCTTAATGGTACTTCAGTTTCTAAATTGACAGTTTGTTTTTTCTTTTTACCAATCTGATTTGGGTTATCTACTATAATTGTAGGGTTAGGATCCAGGTTAGACCTGGTATAGTAGGTTTTCCTAGAAGCTAGAATGACTGTTTTTGAATACCCACAACCTATAAAAGTAATCTTAAAGTGAAAGGATAATTTGAAAATTTTCCTTTAAGACTAAATTTAAGACTGGAGATTGGTTATTCCCCAGTATGGTCGCCAATATGTTATCACTCTAGTAATTTCTTAAGTTGTGGGATTTTGAGTTTTTAGTCAAAGAACACTAGAGGTAACCACAAACCTACTTAAAACTCTAGGATCTAGCCTTCCTAGGGTTCAGAGAGGGCTCTCTCTTTAAGATTTATCTTTGTTTTGATTTATAATATTAGGCTAGTTATGAAAGTACAATTTGGTTTTGGTTTAAAGGGGTTGGGGGAAAAAAATTACTCAGAGGTAAAATAGAGAGAAATCTACTTTTCCATTGGGCTATGGAGTCTAAATCAAGCTAGCAGCACTAGAAGTCAAGGCCAAAATGGTACAAATGTATTCAGGGAAAGATAGATAACCCTTAGAGATTTGGGAAAGTGTTTTTTGGTGAAATGGTATGATCGGGATAAAGGGCTCTTAAGGATCCTTTAATCAAGAAAATGGAAGTAGAAGGCAGAGGTAAAATGGGAGAAGGAGCAATTAAGGGTTCCTTGCACCGGAAATTAGAAGAAAACATTAAAATGGAAACTAGTTAAAGATAGGGAGCACTTGACTAATTGGACCAATCCCATAGTAATGGTTCTTAGCTACACATTTATCGTAACAAACATAAAATGAATGCATGAAACTTAGAAAGGAAACAATGACAAGTCAAGTACTTCTATCATCATCTTATCATTGTGGAACCTAAATTATGATGCTATTAGCTTATCCAATGCTACTTTGAAATAAAAACACAATAGCCTCCAATGTTTAGCAAAATGTTCTATAAGAAGTCGATAATTTTATTCCACCCTAAATACTTCTTAATGTAGAAGGATTTACATGAAAAATTTTACAAATATCCTAGAATAGTTCGAAGAATTATCTTAGGAAAAAGAAAATAGCATTACATAAAAGGGAAAGTTGCTTAAAAAAAAACAAGTTGTCCTTTTTATCCAAAATAAATAGAAATCTTTAGCTAACAAGGAACTATTGACTTTCTAGGTGTCCTACTTGCTAGCTGTTAGGAAATGTCTTGCATTTTACTTGCCTTCGCTGATACTCTTTAACCTGATGCTCTTTACGTTGATACTCTTTGACCATTAGTTTCATTTATTTACTACTATAAAATATCTTTTTGGTAGTAAAAACTCTTGAAGATTGCAACAAGAAACAGTGAAGAAGGCATCCTGAAACATCATTCCTAATCCTAGTTAGATAAAGTGATCACCAAAACTAGGTGGGGGCCACACTAGTGATATTTTTTTCGCAAAGTCTATTTTTAGACTATGTCTATTTTTAGGCATATGGAGCATATTCTATAAGTCAAGTGATGCTATTTATGGATGGTTGGTCAAGTTGGAAAATAGATGGATTTCTATTTTTGTATTATTAGCTGCGTAATCTATTTTTAGATTGGTTACCTGAAAATATATGCTCTAATAATATTAAATGAATAATATTTGGACTCTAAACAAAAAATATCTTATTCTCTTGGAGCACTTCAGTTAAGTGCACAGATGTGGCACAGGAGCTGACAGAAGGAATTACGCTATTCCTAAGGGTTATGTGGAGCTATTGCATGGATACTTCAGTTAGAACTCATGTGATAGAGTTTGGTGGAGTTGATTGAGCGAGTTAATGGAGTTGTGTTTAGTTTAACTAATCTAAACATAGTTGAGCTATTTGTATCTAGTTTAACTGACTGATACAATTAGTGAGAGTGGTGTGAATTATTTAATAATTAATTCAATAATTATAAACTCATTAATCAACTAAAGAATACATCAGTTAACTTCAGTGCATGGACAGTTTCAGTGGAGACCAGTGCAGAGATAGGTGAAAGGGCAAGCATGACTATTAGTTGTGACTATAAGTGATGCATGGTTTGCATCCAACACTCAGTAGAGATGCCTATAAAGACTGCGTGAGCAAGGTTGGGGTAGTACATTCTCATCAAGAGGCATTCTTTAGCAGGGATTGCGCAGTAGAGGCAGGCTATTAAGTGGCAGAGATTGGAGCATGTGTTTTGCTAGATCTAGCTCGATTAGTGTGTAGCAATTGGAGATTGTACTGAGAGCTTGTGAGGAGCTTTGTATGATGATTGTTACATGATCTCTATGACATATACAATATACAGATATTTGGGGGTTTTCAGCTTTAAGCTTTCCCATTACATACTATGTTCATATGTGTGAATTTTATGGCTTTAATGTGTGCATGCAATTGATTTTATTTCCACATGTAATGATCAATGGTAGAAGAGATTATGTATTATGAATGAAGCTAAAATAGTGTGTGATGAGGAGAATCTCGGTGAATAATATATCATTTATTCAAATTTCTACATTACAAATATCCGATCGAAGCTTTAATACAACCTTTTCCGATCCTGCTTGGAGGGGGAGACCCGCATATTATACCAGCATCTCTCCTTCGGTTATCTGGTCATCCAGAGGTAGGTTCGATACGATACAAAAAACCCATGTTATTTGCTGCAGGGTCCATATTTATAAATAAAGGAAGATTCTCTTCTCATGTAGGATATAAATCTTTGAGAGGGGAATATAACGAAGAGGGGAAGAACGGTTATCGTATATATCTATATATCTAAATTGATAGCATTCATTGTGAAGCAGGGCAGGATCTCTGAGACTGGACTAACTATGGCCTTTGTGAAGGTCTGGAGGTCTTGCGCTTCTGAGGGCAAGGCCTGGCAGGGTGAGGAAATGTGTGAGGATAGGAACAACTCTCTTTTGGGGCTTGTGATGAAGGCTGAAGATGAAAGGTTCAAGGCTGAAGGTTCAAGGCTATTGGATTATGGCTGAAGGTTGGCTGAAGGTTCAAGGCATCTGGCTTCTGGCTTCTGTTATTGTTATATACGTAATTACATATGCTTCACCTGGTCCTCCTATAACTAGAAGGGATGTTGGGACTAGAATTGCTCGTGCTGCTTCATCTGGACCTGGTACTGCGGAACCAAATGCTGAACCAATAGAAGGATCAACAGAATGAACTGCTGCTCCTATCTTCTTTGCTTCTCCTGCTTATGGGTATTGATCTTGATGTGCTATACCTGGAACCGCTACTGAGTATAGGACTGGAACTGGTACTGGATAAACTACTGTTTTTGCTTTGACCTCCGTTGCTGGTCCTAGATCATCGACTGCTTGAACTGCCTCTGTTCCTTCCACCTTCGATCCTGCTCCTACCTACCTACCTATATATTGCCCTTGCCTATGCTAGTGGTGGTTCTGGCTCTAAATATATACTACGAGCATCAGCATCACGATCACGAAAGCCAGGATCTGGTGGATCACGCTCTGGATCTTCACCAACTGGAACCGGAACTTCTGCTAGCTAAGGATATTATGGAACAGGTAGGGATGCTAGGAAATAAGCGACTTCTGTCTATAGACCTAAAACAACAGAACAGGGGCTCAGAGTTGTTGTGTATGGTCATCGATGCAGGGACTACAAAAGGCCAGTTCTCTTACTCGAACCATGTTCCCAGTGAGGTGGGGGGAATCCATCAATAAATTAGGCACACTTAACCAACCAATAATAAGGATAAAATCCCACCCAAGGTTCCAACAAATGAGACTGAGACATGACTACTTGGGTTGGTTGGTTCGGGAGCAGGCAAGAAGTTCAGGTAGACCAGATATGAAAAAACCTTCTCATTCATCCTTTGAAAAGGCCCACTTCCCCGATTAGTCCCATGGCCTCTAGACTATAATACTAGTTTTCCATCAGTCTTGCCCTTCTTGCCTTAGCTTCAGTCTGTAGAGTCAGAACTATGAGCTGTAGATAAAGTCACTACTAGCCCTAGTTGAACTACTAGCTTCAGTCCCACTTGCCTTAGTCCATGGCAATAAGTGCTAAATGAAGTCTCCATTCTTTTCAAAAGAGTAGAGTGAAAGTGAGTCAAGACTTTCTTACTTGCCCTTAGTCTTAAGCTGTATAGAATATAGTCCATTTCGTCGTCAATCAGTTCTAGGAATTATCTTAGGAAAAAGAAAATATCATTACATAATAAAAGGGAAAGCTGCTTAAAAAACAAAAAGTTGTCCTTTTTATCCAAAATAAATAGAACTCTTTAGCTAACAAGTAACTGTTGACTTTCTAGGTGTCCTGCTTGCTAGCTGCTAGGAAATATCTTGCATTTTACTTGCCTTCGTTGATACTCTTTAACCTGATGCTCTTTAACATTGATACTCTTTGACCATTAGTTTCATTTATTTACTACTCCAAAATATCTTTTTGGCAGTAAAAAATAGCAAAATGTCCTTTTAATACTCCTAGTTACACATTTAGACAGAACAAACATAAAATGAATGCATGAAACTTAGAAAGGAAACAATGACAAGTCGGAAGTACTTCAGTCATCATCTTATCACAAGGATCCTAAATTATGATGCCAGTTAGCTTGTCCAGTCTGCTACTTTGAAATACAAAACACAATAGCCTCCAATGTTTAGCAAAAATGTCTATAGTAAGTCGAGCAATTTTATTCCACCCTAAATACTTCTAATGTAGAAGTATTTATACAAAAAAAAATTACAAATATCCTAGAAGAGTTCTAGGAATTATCTTAGGAAAAAGAAAATATCATTACATAATAAAAGGGAAATCTGCTTAAAAAATAGCAAGTTGTCCTTTTTATCCAAAATAAATAGAACTCTTTAGCTAACAAGGAACTGTTGACTTTCTAGGTTTCCTACTTGCTAGCTGCTAGGAAATATCTTGCATTTTACTTGCCTTCGCTGATACTCTTTCTTACGATACTCTTTAATTTGATGCTCTTTAACGC